>VZTL01080584.1:0-15531 GCA_013400535.1 Scopus umbretta
AAAAAAATAAGTTGGCCTACAGGTAACGTGTCCTATCTATTTGTGATTATTTAAATATTATTAAGGCCAACTTGGTAATTTGTTATTACCGTTAGTCACTTTACCACATTTAAGTTTTGTAGTCCTTGCAAAGCACACGTAGCTTCTAAGAATTAACAACTGGAGTGAAGCACCATTTGAACACAGTATGCACAAAGTACTGGGTGATCCTGTGCTAACCAGCTCGTGCAGTCCCAGCCAGGCACCCAGGGTCGGGGCTGGAGCCTCACGAGCACACCCATCTTCCAGCACCCAGCCGCTGCAAGACCACGCAGGGGGGAGCAGGGAAGGCATTTGACAAAACTATAGCTGCTTTGTAGTGCTGATATTTAAACAAGCTGCTTATTGATTCCAAAACAAAGTACTCCTTTACTAACAACAGTGCCAACTCATTCCACAACAGTTTTTATGTCTTAAAGAAGGGTTAGCAGAGGGATTTTGAAGTTTCAAAAGTCATTAGCAGACAGAAAATTGTTTGCTGAGGCTGTACTGCTTTCGCTCTGGACTGAGAAGACAGTTGCTTTCTAAAATACCTGTTACATCTGTAGGGTACTTTCTAGCTAGCACAGCGTTTTGGACTGATAACTGATCAGTAGAAGATAAATCACCAGAACAGTCTTTGGTTGGTAGCACCCATGGAGTGGAGGACTGTGAACTGTTTGTGATCACAATCTAGGAAGACGAGCAGAGAGGAGAGGAGAGGTCATTTATAAATCTCACTCACAGATTAGAATAGAAAGATTAGAAGAATGCAGACAAGCTGTTTGATTTATTGCTACTTTGCATGTGACTTAGCAAAATCTGTTTTCCTTCTTATTTATTCTATTTCACTTGCATATACTTAAGAAGTCAGATCCAAAGAAGAGAAAGATAAATAATTGGTACTGAAAGTTCAGTAGATTAAAAAAAAATCCTGCTTTTTTTTCCAGGCACTGGTTGCATCTGGGATCATTATTTTTTAGCTTATAAGCATTGATTCTCATTTTTCTTTTTTTTTTTTTTTCCCCCTAGTGTTCTCCTGATGACAAAAGTAAAGATAAGAGTGATACCAAAATTCAAATGGGAGCCTGATTTGTGGAATGCTTCATTAAACTAAAGCTTCTGTTACTTTAGAAACAGCATTATTAAAAGTAAATTTGTTATTTTCATGTAATTTGGAATGTATACAACTGATTAAACTCTCTCCAATTTGATCAATCTCCTGTAGCTCCTATCTGATCATTCACTTTAATTAATCTAACTGGCATCCACATCAGATTGAAGGAACCTTAAAATTAAGCTTTTAACGATCCACTTTACTATCACACAGTACAAATAAAATAATAAAATGCCTGGAAGACTTTGCAAAGAATATTTATGATTTCATTTTTTGTCATTTTTACAGCATGAAACAGGCTCTGAATATTCTATTCTCATCTGAGGACACTGTACCGCACTGGAAGTCTGTAATATTCTAACTCATTATATAATATTAAAATATACATAATGTTGACCCTATTAATCCTGCATTCCTCATGCAGACAACTTCCAAATAAAAGGCAGTGGATTTCAGCTGGGTGAGGACAGGAGGCCCTCTACACCAATTACGAAGAGATCAAACAAGAAGAGTTAAGACCACAGAACTCAAATCATAGTTTGAAACAATTTAAAACAAAAACTGTAATGCTAGGTTGATGATTTTATTTTAATTTCACAAAGGCTTAGACTTAGATTTTTTTCACAACTAAATATAATGTCAAATGCACATATGTCCCACAGATCAAAGTATGATTGATTGTGAAATATTCATATGCGATAGCCCAGCGAGATTTTGTTCACAAGGGCACCTGTCAGAAGCATAAGCTTGGATACAAATCATCAAATAAGTATGTAAAATCATTACTAAAATCCAGGCATGCAATCAGATAGTCAGTTGTCTGAAACTGTTGGACCATAGCCAGCACAGTGGCTCAACAGACTAATGCTTTGGTCTTTGCAGATCCTCAGGGCCTTAGTTCAGTTTCTGCTGCTACTGGTCAGGTCAACTGTCTGTACCTAGTGTTGACTTTCCTGGCACTTAATGCTAGGAGTAAAGAAAAAAAACCCGAGTCCATAAGTTCCCTCTGACCTGAGCCACAGAAACATCTGCTGGTTGAGTCACGAACTGCTTGTTGGCCAAGTTTAACAGTAACCGATCCTGTTGCGGATCAGCTCTCTCAGCAGTAGGTGTCACTGCAATAAATAGATGGATTTCAAGGGACAAAGACACACATTCCCAATGAAAATGCATAAACAGAACATCCCTGAAAAAAGAGTTTCAAAAAGAAGTATATAGTTCAATTAGACTTCTTCTCTAACTTTATGCAAAATGCTGGAAATCTGGTTTGGGGAGAAAAGAAATCGCACAAGTGGGATTGCCAACAACAGCAACAACAAAGTAATTCTGTCCTTTAGTGCTATGTCACAGAGATCCTTTAATTCACATTAATCACCTCCCTGCAATCCCAGGTCTATTAGGTAAAGACTGTTACAGTTAAACCTTTTTTTTTTTTAAAAAAAAAAAAAAGCTCTCTAACAAATTAAGTCATTTTCTCTAGTGGAACAAGAGATGTAGTTATATGGAAAGACATTGCACACTCAACTGTAGTTTTAGGACTTAACAAAGACCACGAGGTTAGCCTATTTTCTGTCAAATTAGAATGTCCATACCCAATCCTATCTGCATACAGAACGAGGAAAAAGAGAATACCTGTAATAGCTTGGTGGGGAAAGATGTCTCAAATATAGATTTAATTAATAGAGTGTGTATTTTGAAAAAGCAGTAACCAATTTATATTTGAAACAGAAATATGTGGTATTCCAATTCATATCACAGAGATGTTAGCCAAGTCTACACCATATTTGGTTTCATTACCACAAAATGGTTTGTAGCATAATTAAGGATGCTCCAAATTGCATACTATTGAGTTAGACGGTACACAAATCAATGCATCACTAAACATACCAGCTACCTGTGATGACATCAACACAGAAACTACCTGCCTAAGTAAGTATTTTACTGTTGGTCAAAAGGAGGAAGAAAGATCAATACGTTAAACCTTGCATAACCTGTTGCACATGAAAGAGAGCACATGCGACAGTATATACTCTCAAAGTACATATATAATACAACTGCATTTTATTTCTAATGATATTGAACTGGGAACAAAGGAGAGGGAAGAATATAGAGATAATGGAAAGATAAATTATTCCATTCTTCAAGGTCAGTATAATCAAGAGAAACCAACACAGAAAAGTCCACACACACACATGAAAAGCATAAAGGGCCACACTGCATATCTGGGAAGAGTTAAGCTCCTCCTTTTCCCCCCACCATGCAGCTGAAGTGTCCCTAGCAATCAGTTCCCACCAGCTCATACCCCGGTATTCTGTAAAGCTCCCCAGCACCATGGGCCATCAAAGCATACTGTGATCAACACAGCGAGAGAGGAAGGGAAGACATTTTCTGCATGTTTCTTTGCTGGGCACAGAATAGCCGACATCTTAGTATAACGTAAATGCGAACAGTTAGACACTCAGAAGTAACTTGCCTAATTTCAGTGCACCCAAAGAGCTTCCAAGGCCGTAAAGGGACCGAATTTTTCAGAATTTCAGCACTGTAGAAATGAGAATCCCTAACTGATCATTTCCACATCTCATTTAGGAAAAAGCTTGCCATGTATCTTGACTTAAATAGATGGCTCATCCTCTGTAAAGAGGCCAGGGACAGAGTCCAGAACTCTTGACTCCCATTGCTTAGTCCAGTACGCCAGATAGCTTTCTTTTATCAAACATAATTGACTGCTGAAAAGACTGTTTTTTTAACTCATGACAGACCTGTCAGCATAACATTTTTTGGTTAAAATATTACAGAGAGTTATTTCAGTTTTTAATAACTGAGATTCTTGGCTGTTAATCCCTTCTACCTCCAGTTTCTGTCTTCTCTCTTCCCTCAACACAACTGATTTATTTTTCCTCTCCCTATAACACATGGACTTGGTGGCAAAAAGAAAAGACATAATTTAGAGGGTCATAGTGATTCTTAGGTACAAGTGGCTTCAATGAGTTATTTTTAATACTAATTTCCAGGAAAAGGATAATGTTGAGAAAGCCTCAGTTTCAGTGGAATTAGAGTAAAAGATGCAGCTGAAAGAGGCAGAGATGCTGGGAGGCAGGTGGATGCGGGAAAAATAGAGCAAACATTGCTCAGAATGCTCCTTGTGTTTGTAAGCTCCAAAAAAGTAGAAACAGCAAACTCCTTGCAGAATTAAATGGAGAAAGGTAGATGAGGAAACACAACACAAAGTTAGACTAAGGACAGAAAAAATACACTTAATTATCACTCAAGAAAAATGAAACACTAAAAAACACAAATCTCTTTTTTCCTTTGGTGTTCTGGTCTGTGCACACTTTTACTGATATGATATATTACTGCTGTTGTCATTTAACTTTATTAATTGATCACTGTCATGAACACAAGAGCAAAGACAGTAACTCTAGAAGCCACCTCGTACCTCCCATGATGCTTTCACACTGAGATAAGTGGTTTAGACTTAAACGGGTGTGGTTAGCAGTCACTGTGCACAGCTAAGACACCAACAGCTTGATCTTGCAACTGCTATAATCATATATATCCCAAGGTCAGAAAATATTCAAAAACTTGCTCTTTTTCAGACTGTCAGTTTAAAGAGGCAAAAAAAATTACATCTATCTGCAGTACTGCTAATCGCACTGTTCTTTTGGATGGCTTCTTGAGCTGGAAGACAAGCCCAAACAGGAATGTCCATACTAAAGTAACCGACTTGGGAGTATTTCCCTGTATTTCCCCAGCTGCTTCTTAAATTATCTCTACCTGTTGGGTGAGCTCATTCTGTCTCACAATAACTCTGCCTTTTCCTCCCAATGATGGTGCAGAACAGTCGTATGGTTGGCAATTAAGCCAAGGAAATAACAATAATGTCACATAAGTGACCATAAAAAAGGGTCACATCTTCACAGTATTCCTGAATGCAGTGAGGTACAACCCGTGAAGTGAACAGAGAATCTCCTCCTACCATTGCACTGCAAGATCAAGTACAGGAAAAGGAATGGCTATGCAGTGCATATATCGAAGGAAGGACAGATGCGAGCACTGATCACGGTGAAACAGTACATACGTTTAAATACAATGGCAGCATGCCATTCAGGATCCCAACAATCTGAGCACCAATTGCTGTTTAGGCACCCCTGTTTTATCGGGGCACAATAGCTTTGATCATTAATAAAAAGGGCACTGAAAACTTGGCAGACACATACTAGATAGATGAATATGGGGGAGGAGGAATGCTATGAAAATACAACAACATATTTTCAAAGCTATCTGCAGGATAAAAATCCTTTAAATAATTTTGATGTTAACTGCAACATGTTAATTCCAGGCCCTTGGCTGAAAAGACAACATACCGTGGTTGAAAGGTGAGTGGCAACAAAGCTGACAAAGAAAGTCTGGTAAACGCAATCACAGGATGACAGACCCTGGCAAGTTCAATTACGGTTGTAAAGTCAGTTGGGAGATGGACTCTGCTAACTGTAATATATCCTTAACAGCCAGCTCTGGCCACATACAGCTCTGACCAAACTCCTTCGAGTGACTGACGGGATCCCTGGAGGCTTCAGTCCTGTGGAAGCCCGAGAGCACTGAAAGTTAGCAGAAAGACCAGGGACTAACAGGGAGCGCTTTACTGCAAGAGTTTTAGGTGCAACATGCAAAAAAACTCAACCAACCCTCTGTGAAACTATTTCAAGTCTCTTGAATAGTCTGTGCAAATGAGCAATTTGTGTTCACTTTCTCCAGTTCATGTAAAACTCCACTCAATGTTAATTTACATTGCTGCAAACCTGTGCAAATCTAGGTAACTTCAGCAAAATACAAAGCCAGTCAAAAGGAGGGGGAAAGACTTGGTGGTTCAGTTTCAAGGATCCGGCCACGGGAGGTGGTGAAGTGGGCTCCCACTACTTGCAATAGGACATCGAAGTGCTCCTCATTGTACAGGGCCAAACTCCAAAAACCCTAAAGCTGAGAGCATTGAGGAGTTCCCACATGAAACCTCTGTATTGCTTCAGTTGCCTAAGCAGAAATTCATTTTTCTGTTGTAGTGATTTCCAGCGCCTTGCACCTACACTTAGAGAGATTGTTATATCTCTCTTTCTAATTAAAATGTTTTTCATCTCCTTCACTTTCTACTTCTGAATAGACCAGCTATTCTTATTTGATGTGAGAAAGCAAGAAGGGATGTTTATAGCAAATTGTGGTTTCTCATACTTCAGTGCAAAATTATCTAAGAATTTAAGTCATCAGGCTTTTTTTTTTTTTTTTTAAAGTCACAAGAAAGAAGTCCTTTCTCAATTTTTGGTTGTTGACATTTATTTTCCTAGTTCCTTCTTTACCAAAAAAACATATCACTATGTTTCTAAAGGACTTCTTTGTTCTCTTTCTGGATTTTCCAAAAATATTATAAAATGACAATGGTATAAAAATTATACTGAAAAAAAAAAAAAAAAAAAAAAGGTACTGTGAATGAGCAGAGTTATTCATTTATATCCCCAGCTTATGAAATGCCCGTATCATGTATCCTTTATCCAACAGCAGACTCTTTTAGCTTCAATCACAAGAGCTAACAATATGTTATTGATATGATTTCAGGAAACTGTCAGCAGGCAGCTTAACTTTCAGCTCCTCAGCTATGGTGAGCGTATGCACAAAACGTACCTGTACCTCTCCTGCATGAAAGCTGGCAGTGAAGCACACATTCCTGTCAGCTGTCACAGCAGAATAAAGAGAAATGTAAACAGCTCTTCCTCACTAAATGCAGCCTCATACTCCTCACACAGCAAAAACTCACTCCTAGTTTCACAGGGAATTTTAACCGGCACCAGAAACACCTTGTCAGAGCACTGAGGTGCGGCAGATCGCTCCCTGCAAGAAGCTGGAGTAAGGAGCAGCTGGGCAGGTAACCAAAGGCACTGCTGGGGGCCCTCATCCTTCCTGCCCCATGCCCACCTCCTCCCCGGCACGAAGCTCTCCTCCAGCAGCTCGCCTTTCACACTGCTGTGAACGGGTGTCAGGCTTCCACCTGCTCCCTCCTATTATATTCAACACAAAATCAATAGGAAGACCACTGAACTGGGAGGCTAACTGGGCCACTGCCCTGCCAAGGAACAGAGCGGGTTAAATGCTGCCTATGGTTTGGTACACCTTGAGCCAGGTCTCTAGAAGCAGTTAGGAGTCTGACTCCTATCAACCGGGGTGAAAATCAGGACTTCCCATGCATCTGGCCCTTTGTGCTCGCTTAGAAGAATGGGTCCAACTGAAATGAGAGAGGGAGATGAGGCTCTTCTGTAAAGATACAAACCCTCTTCGTTTTCAACCACTTCTGTTTGAAGGAAAAATAAAGTTAGCACATAAGTAAGTCCAGTATTGTCCAAGTTTTGTATTTATCTGCTATTACATTTTCAAGAGCTGAAGAATAATCACAGTGTCAGAAGCCAGAACAGGTAAGCTAAAAGCACATCTCTCCCCACTCTAGGCAACCAGTGGTTTTTAAAACTAGTTGTCATATTGGTTTACAAGCTTTAACAATAAAAGAGTATCTTGTACTATTAGATGTTGGTCATTTTTTTTTGTCTGACAAAGAGAAATAACAGGCTGCTGCAGGAGTTAGCACAGTTTTGGTGTTTTTTTTCCTCAAAATGATCAGAGAAAGTAGCGTACTTTAAGGATGTGCCTCACTTGCTCTTAAAAGGGTAAAACAAAATATTCTTCTAGCTACTCTAAGCTTGCCATATAAGTATTATGCTGTTACAGATTTCAAAAGGTTAGCTTCAATGAACCTGACATCAGTATAACCCAAAATAACCCATTCAAGAGAAAAGTAAGAAATAATTGCTGTTTTCTCTTTTTTTTTCCTCAGCTATATTGCTATAATGATTTTGCATAACAGATTGAACAAAGTGCTGTTGTGACAGGTGGTAGAATTCAGCTAGTAAGCACAGAGACAGGGTTCAATTTAGTTTGTGAATCCTTTAATTGTTGTGCAGCTAATTAAAGAAGGTTCTTTACACTCGCAAGTGTTTACCGTTGCTAGTATGCATACATGAAAAATTAAATTGTGCCTTCAAGGGCTGAGAACTATAGAAAAATCATAGCTGATTCTGCAACATGCTTACCAGCTCAAAATAGCTGCTTTTCACAATTGGAATTTGTAAAACTTTTTGCTAAGCAAATATAGAGCTAATTAGAAGTGTTCGTTGGACCAATTAACATTTAAATAAATAAGCCATATTGCACATTTCACAGTCTTTATTTAATGATGCTTCTTAACTCTTTGGAAAGATTCCTTTAAGTACAAATAAGTTGCCATAAAAATGAAAGACAAAAATAACACCATAACAGTATATTCTATGCTTTTTTCTTTTTGCCTTGAAGTCTTTTCTAAAACTCTATACCTGTTACTGGGGAAGGGGAGGATACACAAATCTGGTTCCTTCTTTCATCTTGTCAAGTTACCTTTGCACCCTTTTGAATGCAAACAGAAAAGCATATTTGATTACTATTTAAAGTGTTATGATAGCTCTGTTTGTTTTGCCCCATGGAATAGAATCTGTTTTAGAAAAAAAAAAAAAAAAATCATCTTACTTTTATCTCATAAAATGGCCATTCCAGCCAAAAAGAAGGGTGTTCTCAGAAGAGATTGCTCTTAAGAGTATTGCTCTTAAAGCAGCAGTTTGAAAGTTCAATATACAAACAGTGAAGTGAAAGGAGAGGAAAAAAAAAAAAAAAATCTATTTTTCAGGTCTACTGTTAGCATTCCCATACCAAAACCAGTGTTGTTGTTATACCTAACCCCAGGGCTGCAATTGCCTGTCTCTTTGGGGTCAAGTGATATTTTGCTTTCAAAACAACTGTCTTTTAATTTAACAGTCCCTTTCAATCAATAAGACCCTTCAGTCTGCGTTGAACATACATTTTCTCTCTCTATTTCAACCTCCAAACCCCTACCTAACACAAAGGTTACATTAGAAACAGGGGGAAGGCTTCTTGTTACTTTTTCCAAGATGCATTACACTACCTTGTAATCATGCTAAGAGCTAACATGGAAGGACTCATTGTTGACCTTGGCTTTCAGCACAGAAAACCAAATTAACAAGGACCAATTAACATTTAAATAAATAAGGAAGATTAACAAAGACTACTCTGCATACCAAGAGGGTAAAACAAACTAAAGGAAAGGGTACAGTATCTCCCTCAATCAGCACGAATGAAATTCTCCGGGAAGGACGCAGGCCCGTTGGTGCATGGAAGCAGACTGCTCTTTCCTGTACTGGCAAGGCCTGCTGTGCACCAAAGGGGATGCAGCCGCGTGTGAAAGCAGGCAATGCTCTCACTCTGGCAAACCCTTGGGAAAACGTTCAGAGACCCCACAGTCCTGCATCATGTGCTTACAGAAGGAAAGGTGCTGCCCGTACTTCTGCCTCCGCTTTGCCCCTTCCATATGAGGCTCTTGGTGTTTCTGGTTGCCTACATCTGATTGCTGTGCACCAAGAAGCATGTGGCTTTGAGCTCATGGCTGGGAAGCAGCAGGCCAAGACTAGACACCTCTTGCACAGATTGTCAGCGCATGCTACTTCTGATTAAATTTTTAGTGGGAAAGGTGTGTTTGGTTTTGGTGGGGGTTTTTTGTTTGTTTGTTTGTTTTGTTTTTTTTTTTTAGATCCAGTAAATTCTGGTTAAAGTCAAAGAGAAGAGAAAGTGGGCAAAGAACATCTGACAGCCCCAGAGGAATGTGTATTTGGCAAGTTCCTGGAGACTGGGAAATTTGTGTCTTAAAATATCCATTCCATTCCATTCCACCAGGAGACTCCAACCTGAATTCTTGTGCTAACTAGGTAGTTGCTCTGGCTATCAAGCTAGAAAGTATACTGGTAGGAAGTTCTCCAAACTTTCATGGTTCAGAGAAACCATGTCTCTAACCAACTTTAATTTCATATATTTCCTTGACCTTTTTTTCAGGGGAAAGTGTGGGCGGCTCACAGGTACCTGAAACTGTAATCTGGAGGTAGTTATAGGGACTCCTTGTGCTATATGATCAGATGATGCTACACCAGGCAGGATGCAGGTAAAGGGTTCAACCACCTTTCACCTTCTCTGCCTCCCGCTCTTACCTCAGGTAAATCTCCAAAGAGAACTTTCAGTTAGCAAAGTTTCTTCAACATTTTTGGGTATCATTATCCCAACAGAACAATTAAGTGCCCCACTTACTACTCATCTACAAAACCTGTCTTTTAAAAGGAAACTCCTCCTACACAAAGGTTATGAATAATTCTCAAAGTTACAACATGATCTATCATTTTAAGTATTTGGATCTGGAGTACTGGTTCAGGCCTCTAACTGACAGCCACCTTTATGAATAGTTAAGAGTTCACAGAGATGATTATCATGTACTATTTAAATATGTATAAAGGACAAAGATAATAACAATACTTTGCACTTTAATAGAAGCTTCTGTCTGAAATTCTCAAAGGAGAGCCAAAGTCCTCACGAATGCACTTACAGCTACTCTGACCTGCACAACTGGTCACCACTATTATTCTCAGGAATCTGGTAGGCTATTAATGTTAGATTTCCCAAAAATAATGTCTGGCTTAATTTATAGAGCAACTGAAGCTCTACCAAAATGGGTAACCCAAAGTGAATCACCATTGTAGGTATGCTGACCAGCACCTTGTGCTGTGGCAGAAAGCAGCATGGGACACTGCAAGGTGCTCTGCAGATCTCCCCCATTCTCCTGGTTGAGGAGGAGAATCCTCCTCATTCCCAGGCTGAGACATAACTGACTGATCAGCTGGGAGAAAAGCATCTCCTGCTACTGTTCAGGAATAAGCATTTCCTCCTATTTTTGTAGCCTCAAAAATAATTATAGATTTTTTTTTCCCCCCAGTACTAAAACAAAAAACCCCAACCAAACAAAAACAAACCCAAAAAACAAACAAAAAAACAAACAAAAGAGGACTCTCACTTGAGAGCCATACTTTCTTGCATGAAGAGCACTTGCATGAAGAGCACTTCGTTAGAATTACAGCAGTTTTGTATTAAAAAAAAAAAAAAAGAAAAAAGAAAAGTCATTATTTCTAAATGCCCAACTTTGAAGTTAAACTCTCCTGTCTTCTGATCAACAGGCTGGAAGAAAGTGACTCTGCTATTCTATAAAATACAGAATTTTAGCCACATGAAGATTTTATCATTCTCAATTGTATCTTTCACAGAAAATATAAACAGAGCTAATAATTTCAAACAGAAATGTAAAAAATAGCGACCCCAAATATCAACACCAATCCAATGCAACTATAAAGTTTTAAATGCTGTTGGACAATTCGAACTTATGCAAATGGCATTTGTATAGCAGTGAAACCAAAGGTACTCCTGTCCTTAAGGCCGTATTTACAGAAGGGTCAACTGATCTTGAATAATTCTGCCAATGTATGAGGAAAACACGTTTTACTTCCAACTTTACTAATATGCGTCTCTTATTATACAACTTCATTTCTTAAACAAGTAAATTTCTTAACCAAGATTTAAAAAAATGCAAAGGAAAAAAATCACCTATGTCCCAAAGAACACAGGTTTTCATGCTTCATTTTACAATACCTATTTTGTTTCAACATCTTTAAAAAAACACTCATGACTGTCACAAAAGCACAGATGACTTTCAGATCTCTTGCAAAACTTGTAATGAACGCAACAGTTACAAAATTTTTAAGAAAGAGAGAAATGGGGAAAATCTATTTTAATAGTGACTGTTTTCAAATACCTGAACTAAAATGAGCTGGTATCATGAAAACCTCCCTGAACAGACAATTTTTCTTGAGACAAAATGCAATGATGTAGGGAACTGGACCAGCTTTGTCCACTGGACAATTTGTCCTCTAAGAGTGTCCCTATTCTTACCCCTCTTTCATCTCTAAAAAGCAGCTTATCATAATTTCCCTATGGGTGTTGTAGTCAGCCTCAACTTTTTCTTTTTTTTTTTTTAATATATTTTAACTCAATTCTTTAAATCAGAATGATGAAGTTATTGAAATAACACACCAAACCTCTGGCTGCACTACTCCTAGCACCATGGAGCTCTGATCTCATTCGAGGTCCTATAGTTAACAGACAGCAAGAGACCAAGTTCCTTCATCTCAAATATAACCATTTAAAGTCAAGTTAAATTCAGCATAACATTCACAGATACAGAAGATCAGAAAATTGGTTCGCAACAACTTATCACAGAGTAACATGTTAGCACAAGTTAACTGATTCACAGTAATTTTTAGTGTACATGCTCTTGGCAAATGTGATGTAAACTCAGTACAGCTTTCAGTGAAAGACATATTTCACTGGTTTCATTAGGGCTAAACTAATACATTGCTTCTCACGTGCTGTGAGGCAGGAACTACTACAGAGACAGATAGAGCAGCTGACAATTGGTAATTGGGGTGTGGGATCAGTATTTATTGCCAGGTTTTGTGGTCTTTCGCCATGGTTTAAAAAATCAGATATCTCAAACTGCAATTTGTTTTCTCAGATTTTCATTAAAACACCTGTGTTAGATTTTTCATGGAAAGCTACAAGCTATTTGCTCTGGAAGCCCCACCAAATGTGCAACAGAATATGGGCTGGCAAACATAAGTATTAAAAATCACAAAGCGACCAAACTCCACGATATGCAGAGATACCAAGACTTAAAATAGTGGGAGATACAAATTTTACAAATACAGATGGTGAACTCAATCCAAAACCAACTTGGTGACAGTCTTTCCAATAACCTTCATGAATTTTGGCCCAAGACCATGCTGAATCAGTGACAAACATTTATACCCATATACAGATCTCAGGGTGGAACTTGAATCCATAGATATGTGGAGCTTATTGATGGAAATGACAACCACATATACAGGAAAAGATTTAATTTACCTTACCCTGTATCTTTCATTGCAGTTTTTAACACAGAACACAAAAATGAAGGTGGGTATTTATAGTTAAACCTTTTTTCCCTGCAAAATTACTTTCAATAGCTGAAAACAATCTGAACTAAAACCAAACAACATTTTGCTGTAATGTTATTACTTACAAACCATTTTGAAGAAAAAAATTCACCCACGTGTAATTTCACTATAAGCCACACACCATTTAACTACAGCAACACACTGTTCTAGAGTTTATCTTTCTTACTTTTTACAGATTGGCAAGGTTTTCCCCCTTCTTTTTCCTACTCAAAGAAATTTCTCTCTAGTAGTGCTGAGTAGCAATGGAGCATGAAGTTGGAATACAGGGAGAACAGGGAGTCCTACCTTACACATTACTGGCTGGCTCTATAAGGTTTCATGAATGAAAATAAAAATTCAACTGGAAAAAAATACCCCAGGAGTTTCCAGTTCTTCATGCATTATTTCACTGGTAGCAGAATGCTCTTCCACTGGTGGCACTGCCACCATCAACTCAATGCATTTTGGGATAAACTCCTTTCCATTGCACTGGTGTATTAGAGGACACAGTGATACAAGACAGAGAAAAAACAAAACAACAATGCACTGGAATTATTCCTAATAGTAATTATATTCCTAATTTTTTTTTTAAAGACTAAAACTAATACTGAAAAATCTTTGCTTTATCTTTGATTTGCTTTATACAGCAAGCTAAGGTTGGGTTCAGACTGATGAATCTGCTTCCTGTTGTAGGTAAGCATGCATCTCATCAAACAGGAGCAGGGAGCAGATACAATGCACTGTGCACACAGGAGGGGACACACACCCTTAACAGAATCTTTTTCTCTGTAGCGAAAGTGCACTGGCCACAAAACAAGCATCCACACATACCAGTGAAAAACTGCTATGGCTAATTTTAAGTCTTCCAGCCTTGACATACTGAACATGCTAAATACTTTTGATCAGCTGTAGCCATGTCTACTCAAATCACAAACTGTGTAATAATGAGGAGTAACAAACCTACCATAAAACACATTTATTTTATAACTCAGTCTGTAGTCAGGTCTGCATGTTCCCTAAATGAAGGAAAAATATATGGGAAGCTTAGATAGATCCAGAAGTTTACAATACAAACAACAACAGAAAAAAACTTGGCAAAAATGTTTATAAACAAAACTTACACATTTTTCCATTTTGTCAATTGTTAATTTCATGAAGCAACTACAATGATCACAATCAAAATACACACTTTTCCTCAAAAAGTTCCCATAATAATTCCTATTTATCATCCACTTTCAACATTATTATCGGGCCTTCTACTTATTGTGTAGGATCTTCCATAGCTATCAGTTGACAGCTCCTGTGTATCCTGAGTAACATTTTCCCTCTTGGGGACCATATACCTTTGGGATATCTAAGGGGCGCTTTCAAAGGTCAAGAGGTATCAATTTGTTTGGAAGACTTCCTACACAGGGAGATAGTTTAATAAGCATTTACAATGAAAAACATTTGGAATAACCAAGCAGAATTCACACAATGGCCACATTAATATTGCTACTGTATACTCACTGACTTCCACTCTGCAGCTGTGCATGAAATTTATGAATTTGCCTAAACATAAGCACAGGCTGAAACACCTTCTTAAACTAAAACTGCAAAACATCAGCGCTGCTTGTGAGAGATGTCACTAACCAGAAATGTTTGGTGATTTTGGGTTTTTTTCCTATCATATTTAATGTTTCTATAAGGCAGAGCATCAATGGTCATTGGTATGTTATAAACATTAATTGCAACTAGTAAGTTCTGTTTCACCAGTTAAAGAGGGAATCAAAGTGAATTTTCAATCAGGAAATAGACAAATTTGTTCAATACACTTGAAATCTCAAGCAGATACAGTCACTTTGCAGGTACAGAGCAATGGATTAGGAAAATGTAACTTGTAAACAAATACTGCTAGTATTGGCTGCAGCCATTTCTCTGCCAGACTATGATAGGGTCTGGCACATGACCTGACCTGAACTTTCTGGTTTAGTTCTAGTCTTTTTTTAGGACAGGATCTATCTCACCTACTTGCAGCCATTCCAGCATCTCATCTACCTAAATTAGACACCCATCTTTAAAGAGAGTGAAATCCTCTCAAGATCCTTATGCCTTTTTCTATGAGAAGCCACACAGATAACCTAGCTTTTAGACAGTATTCCCTTACCTCGTGCAGGAAAAATAGTGTTCTATAATCCAAACTATACTGAGTGTTTCACCAAAGGGCAGCTGGCATTTCTGCTGCTTCGCCACGAGCACTTTTTTCAAAATCATATTTTACAGGAATCAAAACTAAATTGTTACTTACAAGGTTAATTTTGTAAAGACGTTAATTAATGGACTGCACATGGAAGCGAGGTGGGGAATATTGTGCATTATTCTGTTGGCAAGTACATCATTTTAGTAATTAATGTTGACATCATCTTTTTA
>VZTL01080588.1:0-12387 GCA_013400535.1 Scopus umbretta
GTGGTGCTTGGTTGCTGATTGGAATTAAACCATAACAGATGCAGATCCAGTTTTCAACTTCCTTCAAGACTGGATACAGAACCAGAATTGTCACAGCTGTGTTCATAGCGATAGGACAACTCCTTTCTGAAAAAAATAACAAATTCAACATCATTAAGAAGCTTATGGATTTCCAGACCCATATATTAAGTCCTAACAAAATATTTTTTTACTAGACTAATGGATCTTTGTCCAACTTCCCACTATCTCTTCTGGTACTAGTTATTCTTGGCCTGTCCAGTTTGAAAGAGAAACCATTCTGTTACTTTTTGAGTACAGTGTAGGATGTGTTCCAGTGCTTGGCCATTTGGCAAGACGTCCAGTTTAGAGATTTGTCAAACACCTTGTTAAGAAGACCCATATAGTAGCCCAATTTCTTAATGTATTCAGGACATGTTAAGATGAAAAGATAAATGCAAGTTTTTTTATACTATCCAAAACAGGTGACATTATCACAAGTATTTAAAAAAGATATAAGTAAAAAATACAGTAAAAACTGTGCTTAATTTTCTTAGAAAAGCTTATTTCAGAAACTCTCATTCACCTCATTTACTGTTTTCCTTCTGATTAACTGCTGGTACTAGCTTTTCTAGCTAACCTTTACTTTGGTCATTGAAGGGGTCAACACCTGTTTAAAATTTCTCCTGAAACTCCTTCTATAAAGTTCCTAAATTAAATATAATTTAGAAATAATTAAAATAAAGTCCATTTTTCTTCACAGATGTATAAATCCATTTTTGTTAACTGGGAATCATCTAGCTAGTAAAGTAACATCTGTTTCAGTGAAGTGGAACTCTAACCTCTTTAGAGGTTATTTGGCCTTTTTTCAGTGGCAAATGTGTATTTCGCTGGATTTTTCATTACATATCAGTCAACAGAGGTTACAAGCATCTTTAGTGACTATATATTGTTTAGGAGATCTTAGACTGGTAAAGACCAAGTGTGAATGCAATTGATCACTTTAGAGAGAACGGTAACAACCTCTGACTCAAAACTTTTTTTTTCTTTTTTTAAATCTTTTATCCACTTTTTCAACTCTTATAATATTCTTCTTTCACTTATTTTCACCAGTCAGGACATGAAAATTTTTCTTCTTAGTATTTAATATTTTTTCTCACTCGTGTTTTAAAATACAAGAAGAAATCAGTTCACGTAGTTAATGAGGCTACGTAGCTAGCTGAATATCTCTTTGGGAGCCTCATAAGTATTCTCTTGTCACCATCATCTATGTAGGAAATGACACATTGGCATCTCATACTTAAGTGTACACATGCATCTTATTCTGCACAACCTCTAAATCAGTGGAATTTTAATATGTATAAAACAAAATCTTTCATTCTTTTTATTCATTTGAAGATGAAACAGAACTATATGGCTTGATGAGGTTTTATTTGGTTTGGTTACTTCCAGAAAGCTCCATAAGTAGTTGAAAGCCAGTTGACTAGAAAACTAAGAAGTCAGACAAGACTGGACATTCACATTTCAGTTCACTGTTTTGTAGAATGGCTGAATGCAAAAAAAATGTCATTTATACTTGCTCTTTCTCTTCACATTCAGTTCCCATCTCCTGCCAACCCAAGTGTATTTGTTCCTGCTGCTGCTGTTGCTTTCCTCACCCTGATAGCTGATGGCTCCTAAATGACGTTACAACACAGATGTTGACAACTGTCCACTGTTCTTCCCATTAGAAAGCACTATGCAGCAGATGGTTCAAATGGCCCAGCATACATTTACTGGAAAGAGGTAAAGAAGAGCTGCCAGGTTGCTGACTTTTTGGCTTTATGCTACATGGTACAAATGACAGGTTGGGGAAACAGAGATTACACAAAAAAAAAATTAATTTTTTAATGATTTGCCGGTTGACTTGGTTTGTTAGTTTGCTTGTTCCTTTATCAAGACTATATTGGCAGCATCCCATGTTACAAACTATTCCCCAACAGATCTAGCTTTCTGGTCAGTTCTATGTTTCTTAACAAATAGAAGGTACACTCAGTATATTCACTTCTATGTAGATCTTCTATGCTTTCCCTTAATTAAAAAGATGGATATACTATTTCATCTTCCTTAAGTAAGGTTAAAACAATGCATAAACTGCAAATCATGGAATAATTCAGGTTTGACGTACCCTCAGGATATCTTGAATCCAAACTTTGGCTCAAAGCTATCAGTTATAGGTCAGCCCATGTTGCTCAGGGCTTTATCCTTGTGGTGCGTTGACCTTGACTGGATACCAGGTGCCCACCAAGCTTTTTTATCACTCCCCCTCCTCAGTTGGACAGGGATGAGAAAATATAATGAAAGACTTGTGGGTCAAGATGAAGGCAGTTTAATAAAGCAAAAGGAAAAGCTGTGCATGGAAGCTAAGGAAAACAAAAGATTTATTCTCTCCTTTCCAACAGCAAGCAATGTCCAGCCACTTCCCAGGAAGTAGGGTTTCAGTACGCATAGCGGTTCTTCCAGAAGATAAACGTAATAATGAATGCCCTCCTCCCCTCCTCCTTTATCTTAGCTTTTATTGCTGAGCAGGTATCAGATGGCATGATATATCCTTTTTGACAGTTTAGGTCAGCTGTCCTTGCTATGCCCTGTCTCTAGACCTTGTCCACCCCCAGCCTACAGGCCTGTGCGGATGAGCAGCGGGGTGATGTTGGAGAGACAGCCTTGATGCTGTGTGAGTACTGCTCAGGAGTAGCCAAAACACTGGTTTCAAACACCTTTTTAGCTACCAGTACAAAGCAAAGCACTATGAGGGCTGCTATGGGGAAAACTAACTCCAACTCAGCCAGACCAAATCCAATTCTCTTGGGTCTTTAACACCTTGAAGGAAAGAGGCTGCACAACCTCTCTGGGTAACTGGCACCACTGCTGGACCATCTGCATGGTGAAAAATGTCTTCACTAAAGAGCTTTTCTGAGAATGATATTTAAATCTTTTCAGTTAAAGAGGAATGAATTTGCAATCTTTGGTGTTATTTCTTGTCACTTTTCATATTCTTACAATATGGTTGAATGAGTTACATACACATTTTTGAAGGTGAGGCTCTGGTGTGGCAGCAGTTAGATCAGAGGATTTGTTCTAGGAGAAAGTATGCTTTTGTCATACAGATTTGTTGAGTTACAAACAATGGTTGTAAAACTCATATATTGTCCCCATTTTTCAAATACCAAATATGGCACATTCTTTACCCTGTGTCCTACTGATATCATTCACTTACAGAGCTCTCCTTCATGCAACTTTTAGGCACTACTGTACCAAATATTCCCACATAGACCAACACTGGTTGTATGAAGTCTGATGGGCTGACAGCTGCTTTCATCACATCTTGGATCTGATGACTTTTGCACAGTCATGGAAGTGAATTTTGTGGCTGCTGCTTCTATTACTACTCTGAGTACTGACAAACTCCATTCCACTTCTGAGCTACTGTTTACATAGATTATGTCCCCAAGCAGTGAAGTTGAATAAATGGATCTATCATGAAACCGTGTTTACATTGTCCAAGCAAATATAAAGGCTGTTAGCATCCAGGCCAGTGTAGGTGTAGTGTCACATGTTCTGATTACACTTCAGAATAGGTAGCATGCCTGAAAGAATCTATATTTCTCTGTCTAATTATCTAGCTGTTTACATCTAACAGTAAAAGGGTCTAAATCTGTCAAAAAAAAGTGAGTTTTCAGGAATTATTGGACCTCACTAGAGCACACAGAAAATAAAGTAAACAATTATGGTGCTACTTATGTTTTTGCTGATTTGGAGAATGTTCCATGTTTCCTCATATCACAGGCATCCTATCCAAGGTTCTACCCATGAGTTTATGCATGGTGGAGATAATACCTAGCAAAGGTATATTAAAGATTAATATATTCCAGTTCTGTACAATCTCCTCAGATTCTGCAATAACTGAAAGCTTATGAGTACACAAGAAAGAAGATATAACGCAAGTGTTGTTACATCTTCAAGACCTGTTTGAATCAGGAGAGAGACATAAACTTATCACATATGCCAAATAGATATGTGGAATAAGAAAGAAAAAAGAGATGTCTTTAGGGTGATACAGATGAATGTCCACTACAGACTGCCATCACAAATAAATAATAGACACCATATGTTCTTGTCTTAGAATCATAGAATTATTAAGGTTGGGAAAGACCTCTGAGATCATCTAGTCCAACCGTCAACCCAAAACATCATGTCTACTAAACCATGTCCTGGAGTGTCACATCCACATATTTTTTGAACACCTCCAGGGATGGGGACTCCACCCCCTCCCTGGGCAGCCTGTTACAATGCCTCACCACTCTTTCAGTAGCGAAACTTTTCCTAATATCTAATCTAAACCTCCCCTGGTGCAACTTGAGGTCATTACTCCTTGTCCTAAATGACAGGTATGGTAAGAGTTCCTGAATAGCTGAGCATTTTTCTTCTTGAATATATGAATATTTTTGTCAGTTTTTCACTATGTTATTCATTATTACTTTTTTTTTTTGTTATACAAAAAGTTTAGAAGTTGTTGAAAAATACCCATCAAATAAAATATTGCTTTTATTCTCCTTTTAACTGATGAATGTTTGCATTTGTCATTTACTTTCAAAGTTACAGATTATAAGGGTGGTCTTGGTGCCTTGGCTTTCCTTTAACTTCTTTTTCTTCAGTTTGGGGTAGAGGTAGATCTTTATTAGTTTACCAGCTTTCATCTTCTTATGATCAAATACAGAACAACTACATACTGATAACTGTAATTATCCAGTGTCCTGGCTTCAGCTGGGATAGAGTTATTTTTCTCTCTCACATTGTTCTCTTTTTTAATACAATTTTTATTACTATTACTATACTGTTTTTATTGTTATTCTTTTATTTAATTATTAAACTGTTCTTATCTCAACCCACAAGTTTTCTTACTTTTACCCTTCCAAGTCTCTCCCCATCCCATCAGGAGGGAGGGTGAGCGAGCGGCTGTGTGGTGCTTGGTTGCCAACAGGGGCTAAACCACAACATTCAGTCAGTTCAGTCTTTCATTACAGTCACTTTCCTTACAGTTTCATCTGAGAAGATTCCTCTTCTCAAGCTCTGGAACTGCTCTGCAATGTAAAATGGTGCATGGGAAATGGGGATGATGGAGAGATTAATTTCAAAAACAGACTGTTCACAGTATTTATTTTATTTTTAAAATCCATGTCCTCCAACTGAAGGAAGTGGGGAGAAAATCTCATTTCTGTATGACATCATTTCTGTTATGTGAGTGTTCCCCTCACCAGCTACTGGTGGGTTTTCCTTCTCTCAGAAGTTCAGGGATTCCTGAAACTGAGGAGAAAAACTTGAGTCTGCTCATGTCAGTAACAAATTTGCCCTTTCAGGGTTTCACTAAGTGTGAGGAAACCCTTAACTTAGCTCCTAAGTCACATAATCTTCTTTACTTATCATGAGTGCCTCCATATTTGTCCTTTAGTAAGGACAGGGGTACTTTTGGAGTTAATGTCCCAGTAGTACTTGCAGGCTATGCTTTGGTTCACAGAGCTGCTCTTCTGAGTGTGTAAACTGCTTTTCTTTTTGAATGAAGCTAGATGAAGATGCCTTGCACAACATCTAACATACTCCAGCTGCTTATGGCCATTCAGTCCACAGGAACACACTACAACTAATCTGAAGTAAAAATGCCCAGAACTGTAGTGTGGATGTCTGGTTCTGTAAAATAACTATTCCACCCTATGGATATTATGCCACACCATTTGTTAATATATATACAGGATTATTTCTGTTTAGAATAAGATACAGTTTAATTTCAATGGTCAAAACTCACAGATGGTGATATGATTATCACTAGTGTTAAGCTAAAACAATAATTTGATTTAGCTAGAGAAAACTAGAGGTTTTTTAATGATACCAATTGTTACTGTATCTAAATACCTCCCATGTGGAATAAACTGCAGACAGTGAAATCTCTACTGATTTCAAGGAGTTCCCAGACTTTATTAGGTTATAGAGAATCTGTCTGTGGCTTGGTTTTATTTACATATACATGTATATATATACACACACACACTTAATTATAAATGAATACCCAATCAATTAAGATTTTTTTTCTTTGCCTGCATACAGAAACACAGGCAGAAACACTGGGTTTTTTTTATTTCTACTTGTATTTCTTCATTGTTTTCCTTGAATTAAACCTTAGTAACCTAAGTCATTTTTCACTCTGTTCCATGATTGACAAACTAAGGGATCTGAGAATTTTATTATTTTCTAGTGCTGACCAGAAAATGATTTTTCAGTTTCATAAAAGAAAAGAGGAAGTGTGCAGTTTCAGAATATTTTATTATTGTTTTGATGTAGAATCAAAATGACACTTTTGGAGAATGTTTTTTGAGAAGGCTGTGATAGATACTATCTCAGCCTACCCAATGCCCAGACAATAACCCACTGGCTAGAACATTTAACTTGGGTGTGGGAGTAACTGATCTTCTTGTTTATGGTAGATTAGGCTCCCACAGACACTGTCTCACATACCACCAAATTATTGCTCACCCAATTAGAGCATCAGCCTCTTTTAAAATGTCAAATTCTCTTCTTGTATATCTTCCTTTCTGTATGAACAGCTAAATAGAAGATTAATTTTACAGTATGGTGACTATGGGTAATTTTATTGGATCAAATTAAATTTGACCCAAACTGGCCAAAGGGCTGTTCCATACCATATGGCGTCCCGCTCAGTATAGAAACTGGGGGATTTGGCTGGGGGGCAGCGATCACTGCTCGGGGCCTGGCTGGGCATCGGTCAGCGGGTGGTGAGCAATTGCATTGGGCATCACTTGTTTTGTATATTCTTTTATCATTACTATTATTATTATTGTTTTCTCTTTCTCTGCTCTCCTATTAAACTGCCTTTATCTCAACCCACGGGTTTTAGGTTTGTTTTTTTTTTTTCCGGTTCTCTCCCCAGTCCCACCGGGGCGGGGGAGACGAGGGGCTGTGTGGTTGCCGATTGGGGTTAAACCACAACAAAATGTTTTAGCCTGAAACAATGAATTTAAACATTTTAATGCAACTGTTCTTACTTTTTTTTTTTTCTTTAAAGGGGAGGAAAGAATTGATTTCTGTAAAGCTACCTCTAGCCTTTCATAGGCCACTGTGATACCTGTCTCATCTGATTGTCTGCCAAAATGGAATCCATAGCCATTATTCCTACATTATTTTGTATGTTTCAGCAATGGTAAGCTTATGCATGTGAATATACCAGTGCCATTCTCTCCAGAAGCTAAAGTAGGTCTGAGCTAGTAAGGGAAACTGGAAGCTTTACAAAAGTGAGAAAGGGATTATTCTAAACATCATTAGCTGGTATGTACACCACAACAAATTTCATGTCCTAGAATGTATATTAATAAATGGAAATGTGATTAAAAGGTTGAGGCTGTGACTGGATGCAGATACATGTCATTAACAGAACTTTACTGAATGTGACTCTTGTGAATATAACTTTTTCTTTAATGTTTATAGTGAACATCACTGTGTATGTTAGCAAAGGGGCATTCCACTGCAAAATACACATAAATAGGAAAGGCCATAGGAAAGTCCATTAAAACAGACACTGAACAAAAGGTCTTTAAAAGTAAAACATCAATCTTTGAAAATAAAAGATTGCAAATCAATCAAAATATATTTCTACAAAATACTGTATTAACACTAATCAGAAAACAGAACAGAGAGATAAGGAAAGATCTTACAAATGCATAAATAAACACCTTCAAATAAGTTAATGCCTAATATGTAACTGGATAGTTAAATGTGCTGAGAATATGTAGAACACACAGAACAAAGACAAATTGAATAGTCCTGCAATTGTCATTTCTGGTTTCAGCACACTGGTAACTGGAAGGAGAAAATTAAAAATTAACAGCTAGCAATGGTTAAGGCAAATAAAACAAACATTAAAGAATACAGACACTATATATAATTCTTTCCAAATTACCCAGTGTAGAATATGTTGCTTGAAATGGCCCTGAGACAGCCAGCTGAGGTGTGTTTCAAATAAATCTATACAATAATAAAAAAAAAGTTATAAATTACCACCAGTTCCAAGAAGCATAAGAGAAGCCAGCTTCTGAACTCAGTTAAATGGCAAAGGAAAAGAAATTGAAAAAAATCACCATTCAAAGGGAACTAACTGGTATGTTTTTTAGATATTTTTGTCTCCTGACAAGCGCAAATGCCCGTTTTCCACCTATTTTCACATTGGCTTTATGTATGTCTGAAAAAACAGCAGTCCAGTTGTGCTTTCTTTCTCAGGGAATAGCTTCCCCCTTATGTGAGATGTCTTGGCTAACACAGAATGCTATTTTGGGGAAAAACTAAGGTGAAGGACACATTATGAAACTGCAATCTAAGATGTCTGTGTTAACGATTCTTATTTATAAGTATCTCTCAATCATACAATTTAATTCCCTGCTATAATGAGGACTGCAAATATGGCAATTATTCCCTCTTTAAAAAAAAAAAACAAAAACAAACACATCAGGATGAAGTTTGAGTTCTTCAAAACACAAAGGACTTGCTGTAATTTCTTTCATATTTAATTCATGTAGGGGACAACAGAGAGTTTCTACTTCAGAACCCAAAATATTTAGAATAATCTTAAGAATTTTCCCACTGATGTGCTTTCTAAAAAAGAAAATGCCTTTTTATGGAAGAAATGTCTGTGGGAATATTTCAGAGATGCAAAAATCATCATCATCATTACCATCACTTTTATGCCCAGCTGGAAAAATACACTGACATCTTCTTGGCTGCCCTCCTGGAATGGTCTTGTCACTTTCACTCTCTGCTTGCAGGGAAAAAGCAAAGTGAACATAAGCCTCCAAGGCAGGGAGCCACACAATCACAATCCACTTTGAGCAAAGGAAGCTGGAGGGAAGCCCTGTGCTGGCTGTCAGGCCGCTGGTTTGGCAAAGAGGCAGTGAGCTTGTGTGCTGGTCCTGCTGCTGACTGCCTTGGGGGTCCTGCTCAGTTGCACTCTCCCTCCCTGAAACTAAAGAGGTGCTCACTAGAGTCTTCCAGGATGGTCCTTGTCAAACAAGTAATTCATTTTGGTTTGCTCAGGAGTAAATCTGTTTTGGAAATCCCAGCTTCTGAGAAGAGAGTGAATTCTTCACAACAGGTTGCCCAGAGAAGTTATGGATGTACCATCCCTGGAAGCGTTCAAGGCCAGGTTGGATGGGGCTTTAGGCACCTGGTCTAGTTGAAGGTGTTCCTGACCACCTCAGGAGGGTTGGAACTAGATGATCTCTTAAGGTCCCTTCCAATCCAAACCATTCTATGATTTTATGAAAATGGAAGATTTTCAGATAAAAGTTTTTGCTGAGTGCAGCACAATTGCCTCTAAACCCCCAGTGATAAAATTCAGATTGACTGGAGAGGAAAGTTAGATTCAAAATGTATCCTTTTGAAGGCATGTTCATATTTAGCTGTTTACTGTACTAAATATGCACTATAGAGAAATAGGTTAGCTGTCATTATTATTTTTAGTTCCATTTTTTGTATTGTTGATTTGGGCTTTTTATATGGGCAGTTCATTTTGATTAGGAGTAATTTTATTCACATACATTATATGAGTAATTTCAGCTTATTTTTAGGTTGATAAGCTAGAAGTGTTTCCATATTTTACATGAAGTGTTAACATCTGATGATACTGTTCCTTTGTTATCTATAGCTCGGCAGTGGTAAGAATCATTTATCATCATCAAAGTAATAAAAATATATTTATTCTTAGAAAATTGTGTCATTTTGGAAGTGATGGGACTGCTACTTCTACAATTAAGCAAAAGCTTATTTTTGTGCAATTAGTCTTCAATATTTAATCTATTCAGAGAAGGAATAAGATTAGAGAAGTTATAAAGTATTATCAACAAAGTCCTTACAGTATAAGAACTAGCTCTTTTATACGGTAAAGTCATGGAAAAATTTGTATATTTTTGTGCCCACCTTCATTATACTTCTGTTCCTTAGTCTATTAACAGACTGAGGTGGAAAAAAGGAAGCTAACAATATATTATATGTTGAACGCAGCCTCAGCTGTTTGCTTGTTTCCAAATTCCCTCTCCTCTGGAATGTGTAGGTAGAAGTCTATGCTTCTTGACATCATTTAACAGTATCATAATGGTGCATATGGTCAGCTATGGACATGCTGGACACACTATAACAAGCTTGATGATTGCCATTTTATCATATCGCACCTACATTTGCATTGAGGCCCAAGAAGGTCTAGGATCATAGCTACAAAAACACATACAATTTGTAGGCAGTGGGTCACATCTGCAGGCATCCTGTAACAGCAACACTAGGATTTAAGCTTTACAGCATTTCTCCATAAATCTGTTTAGAACATGCTAAAGTGTCAAGTAATTACAAAAAAAAATAAATGATTTATTGTTGGTAGATGACTCAAGTCCTATATTTCAGCACTGCTAACACAACCGTTGACACGGTTGTAGACACTGAAAACTTAACTGGAGTACAGTGGGTTTCAGGACACTTTCCACCCTGCCCTGGATTCTCAGAAGTCTTTGGGTGTGATGTTACCTTTGCTGAGCTGAATGTGAAACACAGTAAAATCTTACTTTTTATATACATTATATTTTTACTGTTATCAGCATAACACACAGAAAAGCTAAAGCAAGGTTTTACAATAAAGTTGTCTTGCTTCACTCATCAAATAGATACACAGGCTGTGCTATCCAGAATGAAACAGGTGAATCTGAGCTATTGAGCTTTCTTCAGACAGAACAATGTGTGGTTGAAGTACTTAGTCTTTTTTTTTATTATTATTATTTTGGAAAATGTCAAAATTTGACAGGTGGATCCATTGTGCAAGTCCATAGTGAACCATTTCTTTATTAATTTTGTTCAAAAAAATCTTTTTTTATCTCAGGTAAGTTGAAGTATTTCAAATTCTTGGAGGCAATTTTGATCAGAACTGTACTGTATAAGGGAGAATAAGTCACTCGGCCGAACAGCAGAAATAAAGGCTAGCAAGCAGGCTAGGGAAAAAAAAAAGGATTTTTGTCTTTCAAATTTAGAAAATATCCACCAAACCCATATTTTTCTTATTAAGAAATATTTCATGTTGTTGTGGGTTGTGAATTAAAAAAATTCCTCAAAGATCATGAAGGCACACATATAAAATGCACATGTGTATGGGGTCTGGCTGAGATGGAGATCTTCCCCATAGCAGCCCTCATAGTGCTTTGCTTTGTGTTGGTATCTAGAAAGGTGCTGATAACACACCAGTGTTTTGGCTACTGCTGAGCAGTGCTCACACAGCATCAAGGCTGTCTCTCCAACATTTCCCCCACCTCACCCGCAGGCTGAGGGTGGCCAAGATCTTGGGAGGGGACATAGCCAGGACAGCTGACCCAAACTAACCGAAGGGATATTCCATACCATATGATGTTGTCTCAGCAATAAAATTGAAAACCAAGTTACAGCCCAGTTCAGATAAATCACAGTTTAAAAGTTCTGGAACTCTCTGTATGGGCTCTCTGCAAGAGAGCATGTAGAATTCTACATGCACAAGAGTGCATGTAGAATGACTAGATTATGTTTGTCCAAACAATACATAAAACAAGAGATCATGTAGGAGGTTAAGTTCTACAGATTAATAAAATGCTGTTATGTATGACTTAGTAGTGCATCATAAAGTTACTGCCTATATAGCATTTTTATGTATTATCAGAATCACAGAATCACAGAATTGTTGAGGTTAGAAGGAGGTCTGGGGGTCTGGTTGTCTGCTCAGGCAGGGTCACCTAGAGTAGGTTAAACAAGCCCATGCCCAGATGGCTCTTTAATATCTCCAAGGATGGAAATTCCACAACCCTCCCAGGGTAACCTGCACCTGTTCTTGGTTACCCTTACAGTGAAAAATTGTTTCCTGATGTTCAGACAGGACGTCCTGTGTTTCACTTTCTGCCCATTCCCTCTTGTCCTGTCACCGGTCACCACTGAAAGAGCCTAGATCCATCTTCTTTACATGCTCACTTCTAGTATTTGTATACATTTAAGAGATTCCTCCCTGAGCCTTCTCTTCTCCAGGATGAACACTACTAGCTCTCTCAGCCTTGCATCACAGGAGACATACTCGACTTTTAATCATCTTCATGGCCCTTTGCTAGACTGTCTCCTGAGTGTCTTCCTTGTACTGAGGAGCCCAGAACTGGACAACAGTACTTCAGGTGTGGCCTCACCAGTGCTGAGTAGAGGGTAAGGATCACCTCTCTCAATCTTCTGGCAATGTTTTTCCTAATGCAGCAAGGGTACAATTAGCTGCCTTTGACAAAAGGGCACATTGGTGGCTCATGT
>VZTL01080619.1:0-19063 GCA_013400535.1 Scopus umbretta
TAAGTGCAAGATTGAGTGGGATTCACGTTCCTAATGATCCCAGAGATGAAAGCAAGAAAACTTGGCACGGCCACTCATGGCTCTGCAGCAGCTGAGGGAGCAGTGACCCCAGGAAGGGCTTTGCAGTGTCACATTTCTACCTGTGATTGCCACTGCAATACTGCTGTACACTGGACTGATAGTGCTTTGGTGGTATGATACAGCTTTTAATCTATTATCAGGACTAAATAGCTATATAATGAAATTTTTTTTGCAATCATTTACCATACAACAGATTGCTCCACTTAAGAAGAAAATGGTGTCATGTTCATGATATTCTCTGGCATATCTTAGATTTAATCAATCTTTCTTTTGTCAGAATATGAAGAGATATGTAGAAGTGTTTTCTGATCTATTGTGATCATTTGTACAACTGTTTGTTATAGAGTTTATCAATATTCTTATATATTTTTTATATATTTTCCTCTCCACCATCCATGTTTTAGTTCTGCTTTAATATTTTCATGAATAAATTCCATGATGGAGTAATTCACTGAACACATGAGAAAAACATTAGTATTGGAAAGTAAATGCATTAATATTACATGAATTCCATATATTTGCTTCATGTCCTGAGGGCACCTTTATCTGTACTAGATAGTGTCTCATGAACAGTTTTAGTTCCTGAAGTACATTTTGTTGTTTGGTTGAGCAGCTGTATCCCAGAATAGTCACAGATGAAACCAAGCAAAATACATAAAACCAACTCCTCAGGGCACCATAAACTTTTAAGACCCAAATTCTGCTGTCAGCCACTCATGTACAACTCCCAGCAATGTCAATGGAAGTTTCATGAACATATCTGGAAACAGATGATGTCCTTTATCATAGCAAGACAAAACATGAACCAACAAAGTTTTGATGAAACCAGGAAGTGGAGCTCATGAGAGGAGCAACCTGAGGACTGTTAGTCCCACATCAGGCACAGCTAAATTGCCAGCATTATTCTGTTGCTTAGCAGCCGGAGTAGATTTCTAAAAAAAATCTCTGCTTTTCTATAGAATCATAGAATCATAGAATCGTTAAGGTTGGAAAAGACCTCTGAGATAATCTAGTCCAACCATCAACCCAAAACACCATGTCTACTAAATCATGTCCTGGAGTGTCACATCCACACGTTTTTTGAACACCTCCAGGGATGGTGACTCCACCAAGTTTCAGCTTGGAGGGCATAAGAATCACATCTGAAATACTCTGGTTATCGTGGCTTCCAGCTGGGCCAGCTTCTCTCGTTGGCCCTGTAGGGATACACAATGAAGTCCAGAGGGTTTGCAGACACGAGCATTTGTCAGCACATATTTTGTAAACTGATGCCCGCCCATTTCTACCTGAAGATTCATGAGCTATATCTCTGTTTTCCCCGCCATGTTTCAGTGAGCTACCCGTGGGTGCAGACAGCATCAGCTGCACAAGCAGGTTGTCTGGATCCACCCTATGAGCTTTTGGCATCCAGCTGGGACTTGGTGGACAGTGTTCACAGGCAGTTGTTTCTGGAAGCAATTCATCTTATATTTGAGCTGAATCCCTCTCTCGAGGCACCTGGTCCTCTTCATCTGCTCTAGAGAGAGACAAGGGAACCAAATTCCTAACTGAAGCACCACAGTTTAGACCCTAAAACTTGGCAGAGTGAATCTAGACCGGAATGTTTACCACACTACAGTTTTCTACTCCAGTATCAGCTACAAAGTGGTGACATTATGCAGATGTACTGCAGTGTATGGATATCTGAGTTGAAAATAAATTAGCTATACATTAATTGTTGAAACTGGTTGTAAAGCTTATTCGAGCACCAGAGACAGTGATAGTCTTTCTGGTAGTCTGGGTTTGAACTCTTCTTGATGACTCAGCTAGTCCTCCTGAACTCCCCATTCGGTTCCTGCTTTGACAGAAGGGAAACTCTAGTCCTACTTGTTAATAGAGCAATTGGAGAAATTACACTAGGATCTGTGGGTGAGGAAACTGCTTCAGTGCTGGCAACAATTGCTTGCTCAGCAGCGCAGGCAGTCAATGCTTTTTACTAATTGTCTATTTATTTCTGCACTCTTTGGCTGTTGAGACTTCGTCATGAGACAGGCCAGATGGCAGAGACATCGACACCTGTAATTAAGAGAGAAATAAGCGCTGCAGCACCATGGCTTACCCGCACCCCTGGCTTTTTTTTAAAATCCTGTTGGCTGTGCTTATGGGCTCTGCAGTTAGTGACACTGAGATGTATTTTGAATGCTGAATTTCTTAAAAGAACCCATAACTTGTGTAATATGGCTCCTAGGAATCAATTTTCATTTCCTAATTTAGCTGATGACAGACTTGGGAAGGCCTCTTCTGAGATTCCCTTTTTATTGCACATAAAGAAAAGAATGTATTTAATGTGACCAGCCATACAGCAAGGTTTAAACAGTAGAGTTTAAAGGCAGTCAGTGATGAAATTCTGTAGACACAGCCCCAGCTCATGTGTATCACCAAAGAATCAATTACTAGATTCAATTTTCTATGAAATTTCTTCTTCCATTTTAGGTAAATTGCAAATATCTCATGAGGCATTTTTCATTATTTTGTTTAGTTTTCCTAGAAAGCAGGGAATGACATTGCCTCTGTCATAAACCTTAAGTATTCATGTTTTTCAATTCATAATGTAGGGAAAAAAACCCCACACTACCACTATTTCCTCCTGATGAAAAAAAATAAAGGCTTTTACCAGTCGAGTACAACTTTGTGAAACTGACAGATAGCACTGAGAAAAGAATTTGTAAGATCGAGAAAGAAAATAATCATCATCTCTGAGTAAATTTATTTTTGATCAAAAAGCCTGAATATACATGTTCCCTTTTGAGTTCTGAAGTCTGTAACTAAGAACCTACTATAACACCAGCACATTAAAACAAGTAAGCCATTTAAATTAATATGCAAACTGTTTATTCAACTGAATGTACTACATGTAGGATGTTTATATACCTCGTTCTGTTTATATAGGTCATTATTTGGCTTAAGCAGAGAAAAACTAGTTAAAACTTACATGAGACAGTGTGTTGACAGTCTGGGCTTTCATTTCCCTTTAAATCTTCCTTAAATAGGTGTTTCTTTAGCCTCTGTATACAACTTACAGCAGCAAATGCACAAAAGATTTTTTTTTTTTACCTGTCAACCTATGCCTACAGGACATTTATGTCCTAGAATTAGGATTTTCTTTCCTTGAATGTCTCTGGCTTAGTGTGGTAATGCTGTGTCAGTCCAACCTATGTCTTTGGCTGCTGACAACTTTTCATTTCTCTATCACTTAGGTTGTTCATCCATGACATGAAAACTCCCATCACACTGAACTCCATTATCCAAATGAGATGGGGAAGGGAGAGGAACCTTAGTTTCTCCTTTTGTGTGTGCAGCTTGTAGGCAGTAATGCGGACACAATGAACTTATTGGAGTTGGGAGTAATGGTGTGAGATTGCTCACACCATTACTTTAGATGGAAATTGAGTCTGTGCTGTCTGCACTGAAGTCTTCTTGAGGCTCTCTTTTCTGCTTTATTTTAATTCTCTTTGCCTCAAGGATAATGAATATGAAACTTTGCAAAGACCTTTCCAGCCAGCAGTCATTCCTAAGCATCAGTTATGTAACGCTGGGATTTTTGCCTTTGAGAAAGTTGTTTATTTATTTGCATTATTTTTCTAGTATACTAATTATGAGCTACCCTGTCTACCCTAACCCTCTGGAGCAATCATTTTAAAGCTGAAATCTAGTAGCAGGAGTTTTTATTTAATCAAATTTTCATTGTTCATGCATTACAAATTAAGAGCTTGATTTTCTCCTATTCACTTATTATACATTTTAACTCCAGGCTGTTCTTTGTTGGTGAGATTTGGAGTTAATTTCAGGTCTGATCACTGGCAGTTGGAACTTTTCAGTGGTACCTTTTTAGTATCATCACTTGTTCATTTGTGTTATGATACCACCTGGGAAAGCCAGACCCCATTATACTAAGTGCTGTGCTAACACAGACCTCAGAGGTGGTCCCAGGCCCCATCACCTTGAAATGGTGTAGCATGTTTCTTTAAAAGCCAAATGATAAGACAATGTGCCTACCAGATAATAACATTTCACTAATTAGTTTTACTGTCTATGAGAACACAGTCATAGATGAAGATCCCACTGCTGGAAGAAAGAAGTCAAGCACCCTATGGAACCACAATTAGAGTACAGTAAATAGAAGGTAGTTATCAGGTTGTGGCTTAGAGTCAGAAAATATGCACAGATACAGGAGGTAAGTATCTGATGAGGGAGAGATAAATATGTGTAAAAATAATTATTTATCTAGTATCCACAAATAGGTATTGTCTTTGGTGCAAAATGCAGATGACCGACCTGCTTAGGCAAACAGGTCTTGCTCCTTGACAAACATATTACCCAGTTCAGCTTTCTGATACTCACAGTGTTGTGTGTCCTAAACCAGGAAATTAATTGCATCAGGACACAAAAATGACCACAACCCCAAAATCAGATCTGTGATTCACCTTGACTTAGCATCGGTTGAGCACCTCTTTTGTAAGTCACACCACACCCATTTATGAATAAAGCAGTCCAATAAGCAGCCTATAAATTATTCAGTTTATCTCTGCTACAAGGAGAGTACGAGTTATTATTCCTACTCTTGTATTCTTGAATGATATCGAGGATAGGAAAGGGTTGCGTGTTTGTGTGTGTGGTGGGGGAGATGGCAGAGAGGGGAAGGCACGTTAGCATGCAAGATTCACTTTAGATCCTAGAAAGAAAGGTAGCTCTGACAATCTGCATTTTGCCTTGGATGATATTTGAACACTTTTTAATAAATTTAATTTGTTTTACATGATGGTGAGCTGTACATTCAAACAGATGCCCATTGTGAAGTTGTATAGAGTTGTATTAAATATGTTGCAGATCTTGATGCATCACAGTGAAATCTGGAATTGTTAACATATTTTGTTCTTGCATCATCTCCTTGAAATCCATTCTGAAGATGTATCTGGTTTATCAGATTGGAAATTCAGTTCAATTGAAGGAGATGGTGTGTAAAACCTATATTTATCTTACTTTGTGGAAGATGCATAAGTTTAGATATGCTGAACAGTCAATGGTTTTGTATCAAGACAACTAAGCTTCGAATTCCTTTACTGTTTTGCCTGCATTTGACATGACTCATGAATATAGAGTTTGATTCAAATCGGGGGACGCCTTCCCACAATGAAGATTAAGGCTCCCTGGATGCAGAAGAATAAGACTGGAGCTGAGCAGATACCATATAAAGTGTGAAATCCATAACTTCCACCAGCAGCTCAATGACTTAAATACCCCAGGGCACTGATAGCAGAGGAGGGAGGCAAAAGCACATAGAACATGTAACACAAAGTAAGCAAAAAAGAGAAGAAAAGCTGGATACACACCATCTGACATGGTATCGTGGAAAGAAGACCTCTGGTCTTTTCAGTATCTGGGTTTTCAAGATTTGTGATAGAAGAGTGTAATGGATTCAGAGTAGGATTGTAGTTCAGGGCTATGTCCTCGTGAGTGTGGAAGCAAGCAGTCACAGAGGCACAGACAAATGGCATAGCAGAGCAGTAATGTAAGTGCTGTAGTGTTTAATTCCCAAACAAAGTGATCTAGTAGACTATTCTTCTTGGCTGTGGTCCTCATTACACGCAGACCAAAAGCAAAGGAGTACGGCACCTCAACAATTCAAATCCCTTCATTGTCAACAGATGTGAGCACAGCTGCTCACACAACACCGGTGTTGAAATGAGCACTCAAGCATGGGCTGACATGTGTTTAGGGCAGAACAGGGCATAGCGAGTGTAGAAATCAAACTGGGGGTTGGGAGAACAACACTTTGTGTTCACAGAAGGACCGATCATATGTTTAACAGGTTCAATCTGTTCTCATCCCGATATAGTAGCATAACCACATGGCTTTGTTATCCTGGTGCAGCCTGGTCGAATGAAAGGGATTTTTCAAATTAGAACCATATTCCAACCATTGCCTGCAATCCGTAACTCCATGTTCCTCTATACTGTGATGCTTCAGGGCTGTATTCTCTCTGTGACACACAGCGTAGCTCGGGTTAGAGGCAGGGGAACACCAGATTGCCCTGGCTGTCAAGGGACTCCCCCTCAGATTCCCTTTTCCTCTCTCATGAGGGATTTTGATTTTTCCATTTCATCCATTTCCCTCCTTTGCAAGGTCTGGCTAATAGAGTGGTTGTGCCCATCACTTTGTTGTAACAGAAAAGGGACAACAAGAACTTGTGGGGTTTTTATTTTTCACTTAGGTATTAAATGTTTTTAGGGATTAAATATACATAGATCTTTATCTGAGTCTTCCTTCTGTCCCAATCCTACTCCTGACATTTGCTTTTCTCCAGCTCCTACTCACTACTGCTCAACTTTCCTGTCTTCCTTCTGTATCCTCTCTCTTGTTTCTGAACCCTTTTCCAAAGCAAAGTTTCATGTAGGAGCTTCTCTTCTGATAACTTCCCAGTCTCTAGTTTACTGGGAACTGCTTCACCCTGCTACAGATAGAAATGCTTCACTAAGAGAGCACCATTGTGATGCTCACATGTGGTAATAATAGTGAATTTTTCGTGCATGTCATGGATGTTCTCTGAAGATTTGAAAATGTATTATAAACATCATTCATGAAAGGATGTCCCTTGTTTTACAATGACTCCTTCCCACTAGGTCAAACTTATGGTATTCCCTTTGCAGAGGGAATAAAAAAGTTCAGGACAAGTTTTTGAAATTTGAAAGCCTGACTGAATTTTGACACCAAAATTCATATTAAGATGTCAAAATAAATAGCTTTACTCTCTCCATAGTTTAACTCCCTCATTCATAAATATCTGCGTATTTAGGTCCTTGAAGATGAAGCTGGACATATAACTTGAAGCACTTAAATTTGACTTTGTTAGAGGGACTTTGTTCAAGGTGATACAACGATTAAGTGGCAGAATTGGAAACAGACCCAGGTCTTCTAGTTCCCACAATATAGAAAAATCACTGGCTCATGCTACTTCCCCCCAGGGTCAATCTATATTTAATGTGAGCATTGTATCATTCAAAGAAAAAATAAATGGTTCCAAAACTTACATGCATAATTTAGTTTACGCAAAATTGACACTTTTCCTCAACAGAATGTAAAATCTTGTCTGCACAAGTATTCAGCAGTGCTGAAATGCTGTAAAAACTAAAAGCTAAAATGTGCTTGGATTTCACAGGAAAATAATTTTGAGGCACATTTCATGCTCAGTTGTATTAGTGCAAAATTTAGTGCTGATTCTTCAGCTGAGTTAATTATGAAGAGAGCTTGATCTGATATAATTTTGGCACAATTTTCTCCATACTTTTTTCTATCCAAGCAATTCTTCTGAAGAAATCAAATTAATGATCAAAGTAAAAAAATATTTAAAAGTATAGTTTTAAAATAAAAGTAGTCCATCATAATATTTTGGATAAGAAAGTATTTTTGTAGTTTTTCTAATAGAATTCTATTGAAATTATATAAAATATCCTGATATTATTATCACGTATTTAATTCAGCCCATTGAAATGTATGGTACTATTCAAAATTACAGCAAAGAAGTATTCATAAAATAGTAGTGAGGGAATGGCGTAACCCAGGCTATAGACGGTGTTAAATTTTTCACATGCAAGGGTTTTCTTCTGCATCTGATTTTTTTTTTAACCAAAATAGGTCTTTCTGTGAATCCCTAATATGAATGTTAAATAGAAAGTGACTGCTATTTATTCTGAGGTACATTGAATATTTCCTCCTAGCTCTTGAAAACGGATGGTACTGCAACACTGCTACAATAGACCTTGTGATTGCTTAGGTTGATATATTTATTTCAGAAGTTCTTTGAATTTTCTAGCTTTGGCAAGTTTGTTCAAAAAAAAAAAAAAGCTGAAAAAATTAAAAAACAATGGGATCGTCAGCATTTATAACATCATGAAAACCACTTTCAACTTCTTGAAATATCTGCTGAGCTTTTCTCCGCTTTTAGTCATTCTACTAAAACTCAATGTTATCACACCAACTGAGCTTGAGAGAACAAAACAGGCTAGTAAAATGATGCCCAAACATTTACACTTCAAAGGAGATTTGCAAAGAGCAAACTTCTCATACTTAATGCCACTGATTTATTACTCCTTAAGAAGTCATCTTATGCCCCAATCCTTATTATTCACGGACTTGTGAGGAAACCCAGTATATTCAAAGTGACTCCAAGTACATGAAGTAAATTGTAGCATCAAAGCTCTGAACTCAAAGAAATTGCTCTATGCACAAAGTCATTATCATGTGTTTGCAGGGCAGTGATCTTTATGAGCATGTAGGACACTGTGATCTTGCCTTTGATTTCTGCAAAGGCCTTGCTAATTTCCACCAATACGCCATAGGATTAAGAGGATCAATTGCTCGTGTTAAGAGTTTTCAGGATCTGCAACAAAATGTGCAGCTGAAGGAAAGTAGGAGATTAAAGGAATCAGATAGTAGCAAATTTAAGTATCAATCAGGGAGTTTAAAAATATTATGGGAATAATTTTATTCATTAAAAAAAGTGTGAGAGAAGACCAAATAATGGAATACAAAATAACGTCTTTAGGTTTCGGTCTGCCCAGAGTGGTACCAATGGGGAATTTTGCTCTTGATTTTAATGGGAGCAGGAGCAAGTTCTTTTAACTTAGGAAATTATCTGATCTAAATTGTGTTTGACAGTAGAATAAAGATCTTGAAGATATCTGACCCAATTATTTAATGCCTGTGGTGTTCCATTTACATGTCAAAGCACCTGGGATACCACAATTGAGTGCTCTGTGGGGAGGATCTTTCCACTCTGAGGATAAACTCATGCTTTGCTCAAACTACCTTTCCCAGAAAGTGATACACAAGAGCCAGTTTAATATGACCTTTGCTTTTTAATCAGAAAATAAAGGAAGATCTGTAGGAGCTCAATGTTGAGTTTAGTAAAAAAGAATATCTATGAGAAGGTAATACCAAACTACTATAATCATAAAATAGAAAAGAAGAATATCCAAGAAGAACATCCATGTATTTTGTATATTCAGTGTGCAGAAGAATGAAAGGTTTTGATATTAGACAGAAAGACAATTACTATTTAAACATGTGAGAAAAAAAATTTTGGGAGTTTCCATACACCTTTCCAGTAGACACCTCTCAAAAGTTAACTGCTTTTCAAGTGCGTCATTGAAACCCCACTTAAGAAACGATGAGACAAAATTATTTAAAATAGAAAGAGAGGTTTCCATTTTAATAATTGTGTGTCATTATTTCCCGACTATGGATTCAGTGATGCCTTCAAGAATGTATTTAGCTTTAAACATAATATTTAAACACATGCTAAGTTAAAACCCTTGACTTTCAAAAGGGCCTTCATATAGTTTCTGTTGCTGAGTTATGAAGTTGATTTTACTTGACCTGGCTGTATGAGAGATTTCAAAACTCAGTGTTACAGTCATGCTGGAGAAAGCTGACTATCAGAAGTAAGAGTTCTGATTCTTTGTTGTTTCACATCTTCACATCCATTCATTAGCATTTGTAAGAGTCAAATACATGAAGATGTAAAATATAGTCCTCAGTTTACACTAGCATGAGTAACTTGTATACCATTTTTGCATACACTTAGCTAAAATTTAACATATGATTCAAAATGCAAGGCACTGGAGGATCAGGATTTGGAACTGTAAAATTTACTGGGACAAAGAGCTTTGGATGCAAATTAGTAAGATTCTTTCATAAAAAATTCTTACATAAGAGACATCGTGGATTTATAGCAAGTCCTCAACTCCTTAACATACTGGCTAGATGGGCAAAACAAAATTCTGCCCTCCACAGAGCAGCAAAACTGTTAATGAGCTGGTTTTAAATTTCCCCACACAAATTAAAAGACAAGAAGTTTATAAAACCATATCTTCCAAACTCTCTGAAACTGAAAAATGTTCCAGGCAGTTCTGATCCAAGCTGTTAAACAAAAGTTCCTGCAGGAAAAATTCTTCAGTAATCTGAAAAAAACTTAAGTAATTCTTCAGTTTTTTCTCTAAAATATTTATTTATCTTCAGCTGCATTTTTAGCTTACAGAGAATTTCTTCTGACAATTCCTAGTTATCTTTTGGAAGACAAAGATACATACTTATTTCAATGTGTTTGCCCTTTATGCAGGTAGAGTGAGCTATAAAGATACTTAGAGATTGAACTATAAAGATATAGAGGGATAGATCCCCAGCTGATTTTGGTGCAACTACATTGATTTACATTTGCTGAGGATTTTCCCCCCACAGGTTTTAGTTCTGAGTGCTTTGTAAAACCCTGCATACTGTAAAACACTTGCAACACACTGTACATGAAAACATAATCTTTCTTATCAGAGGCAATAAAGATATCCATAGGATATAATTGTTCTGCTTAAGATAAAGAAAGCATCCATTTGTAATTGTATGATTAGCAGGAGGCCATGTCTGCTGCTCTTGCATACCAGGTTGAATTGTCTAGGGATGAGGCAAAATTCAACTGCAGTTTTTGCAGCCCCTTCAAAGAAGGCTGACCGTGAGAAAGCAAAAACAGCTCCTTTCCTGCAGACCCAAGCAATGATCCCAGTGTTTGTAACTCTCACGTCAAGCATGGATCTGCTGAGCTCTTAGGAAATCCCAACTGAGCCTTCTACAAAACACCTGCTCGGCGCTGGGGGAATTAGCCTTACATCATGTAATGCTAACACGGGAAGGTGGTGTGCCTGCCAGCTGGCAGCTCCGCACAGCAGTGGACTTGTCCAGTTAGTGGTGTCCATCCGCTTGCTGTGAGCTGGAGACACTGCTCTAGCACAGCTGAGATTCAAGCCCTGGTCTCTGCTCTCTGTAGCCAACAGCTAGTACAAGGTGTGCCGAAAGGGAGCTTCTCCTGCGGCCCAGCCAGCAGAAGTGGAGCTATGCGTGGCTTGACGGGAAGTTGGGATCACTGCTCTAAACATGCCAAGCACCTCCCCAAGGGGCCAAGCACCCTGATCAAAATGCTGCTTTCAACAAGCAGCACGTCTGTCTGCCTTAGCAACAACAGCAATCCAGAAAAATAACAATTCCACCTGAGGATGTCCCTTGCAAACGTTTAAACACCAACTTTGAGATGAAAATCATGTATTAAAAAAAAAAAAAAAGCTGGAGCTAGGCTTAGTTTTGTTGTGATGGAGCACATGTTTCTCACTGTTTTCCCAAAAATGGAAAGATAAATGTACACAATTATTCCTGGCCATTAATAAAATGACAGATTTGTAGGTAATATAACAGTCTGCTTTAGCAATGCCTTTCACAGTTACAGCATGATTAGAGCAAGAGACAGCAGGCCTGCCCTTACCACAAAGATGGCTATATGGTGGATTGTTACAAATAGCTAAGTGCCTTCTGATGTCTTATTAATATGCTAGCGCAAGAAGAAAACAGAATAGACAAAAGAGCTGAGTCTGTTCCCTTTCATGGGAAACATGGGAAACCACCAGGCAGAAAACAAAGGACACCTCGAGCTCCCTCCCTTTAAAATATTTCCCAATTAAAATGTTAAGCAAATACCATTGGGCTCAGACTGTTTACACAAGGCTGGTCTTGTCAAAGAATAAATGCTGGCAGGGCAGGCAAGAAAATGCCAAACTCTCTCATCTTCTGTATACCTGTAAAAAACTGCATAATTAATAAAACAGCAACTTTAGACAGGCCCCAAGGGCTAGAACCGCAAAATCATTTTGACCCCTCGCTGCCATGCCTACCTCCAAAAGGCAGAACCCCCAATTTCCTTGCCAGTTGCGCCTTAATCCTGCAGCGCCTAAATAGTCTGATTGCCCCATTTTCATCAGTTACGCTCCTCTAGTGCTTAGAGGAATGCTGCTGTGCCATGCTCAGAAGTGCCCAGCTGTCAACAGCCCAAGAGGCAGAGTCACCTCCCCATGCCCACCGGGCGGGCTGGCACCAGGGCTCTGTGCTATGGCACCCCTGAGTCAACCCTTGCAGGAAACACAAGCAGCAGCCGCAGCAGTGGTTCGGTGCCTTCCTTTCCCCAGCCGTGTGCATGGTCGCACGGCTGCAGTGGATGCCGCAGAGACATTTTCCCGTTCTTGTGGAAGGGCAATGGGTTTCACCCCACAGCAGCTTGTCTGTTTTCAGGAGCCCAGCCTGAGCCCCAGGTTTGCTTGCTTTCTCGGGACACGCTGGACCTCCTGGACGTCATTGGGAAATGAATTGCAGCCTCCAGTCTTATGGCCAAAAAATTAATTTTAGGAATACAGACAAAACAGGGGCTTAAAGGGACTGTGATTCCAAGGCAGAAATGCAGTCCAGCAGGAACACAGGAGAATGGCACAACTACGTTTATTTGCCCTTGAGAGGACCACACATTAGCAAGTGGGCTGTCTTCCTACAGTCCTGCTGCTGCCATCCCAGTGCATGTTACAGGCCACTCTCCATATTTCTAGGAAAACTGGTGCATTTCAAAGGAATTTTCTGCTGGGTTGTACACTAATCATTAATAAATGTACCAATCTGTGTATGAATCTACATATAAGTGACTTCTGTGTGCAGATGGCCATCCACCAATAGCTGATAGTTTAAAAAATGTCATTATAAACTAATAATAGTTGGAAGGATTTCTTTAGATTTAGTGTTGCACTCTACCAACCCAGTGAATCAGAAATGCTGACAAACCCTAAAACTCCGGGGCAGGTAGGCAGTTACAAAAGATAATCAGAATTTAAACACCTTGGCTTCTGAATATTCATACAGCTCAGTAAATATTATGCATTTATTAAAAATCTATTGCCATCCTTCCCAGAGGCAGAGGACATACAATGCCTGGCTGGTTTAATCAACTTCCTTACAAATAAATGGCTTCTTAAAAATGCAGAGTCAGTATCTCCTCTCAAGACATTGCTGGGCGAGCTGACCTCTTTAAGCACAGTTTATTATAGTAAGTCTGTGCTGGCCCAACAGCCTCACACTCTCCTTAGCCAATTAAACTGTGCATATAATAGGTTTCCCTTGAAGGCTCTGTGAAAGGCTGAGAATTGTAAGTGCAGATTTTAAGAGTCTTTTAGCTGTACTCTGTGTCTCATCCCTGAATCCAATTTTTTTCCCAAGATGTGTTCCCATGTCTCTCTCACTGTCTCGGGTACAAGAAGAATCTCATGGCTGGGTGAAATGCTAGTCTCAGCTGTTAGGCTAATTTCATTCATGATACCATCGAGGGGTATTTGCTGTTGAAATATGTAAGGTAAAAGGCCAGGTGTTTTGGGATGTTTTTCCAAATTTGGCATGCTTGTGTCAAAAAAATAGCATTGCTGTTTTCCTCAAATACCTAATTTTTGTATTTTATCTCAGCAATAAAACAGAAGCAATTGCCTGAAAGTCTCATTGCGAAATACGTCAAAAAAGCTAAACAAGAACCGGGTGTTTGCTTTTAGTACCATGCTTTATTTCAGTATAAAAGCAGGATATTTACATCAAGGGAGCACTAGCTTTTATCCACAGGGTTGTATTTTCATATTCAATGACCTCAGTTTCTGGCAGATTACATTTTTAAAGAAACTTTAATTTTGATTCTCTGCATATAGTAAATATTCAGTGACATATTTCAGTGGTACATACTGTAAATAATAACTTATTTAAAAACACTTGTATGCAAGTCTGAAGGGCAACTGGTAGCTTACAAGTTTTAGTATTCATCAGCAAGGAAAATACTACTTTTTAAGAGATATTGTTAATTTCAGAAGATGAGTTCCTTTCTTAGTCAATGGGATTACCATTCTTAGCAATCACCAAGGTATTTCAATGGTCCAATTCTTAATGTGGCCCTGTAATTCTCCTTATTAATTTGCTCTTGCCTAATTTTATTTTACACCATTACCTTAAGTCCATTTGCCTTAAACATGTCTTCCTCAGAGAATTACATTGGAATCTAGGCTACTTAAATAACTTGGTTTCTTTAGAAATAGTATCTATGAGATATTAAATCTGACAACAAATATTTATTTGGGTTTTCTTTCAGATTTGTCCTGGCTTGTTAGAAAGCATCCCAGAATGAGTCAGAGGGAAGATCAAGGTAATTTAAAGTAATTTTCTTTTATTATGTCTGGTTCTTTTATGGGAAATCCTTTCTTTGGCAGGATCTGCAGCAGAGCCTTGCTATTCTGATTAAAACATTAGCCTAGAATGGTCAGTTCAGGCCTTAGCCCAAGATTTGAGATTAATCTTTTTTGCTTTATGCTGTTCAGTGAAAATAATAAATTTATTTACTGCATTTTTCAAATGCATATGTAGAAAAAAGCTTAATTTAAAAGAAACCTCTTAAATGAGTGTATAATTATTTTTAGTGATATCAGAGTATTGCTAATTTTTCTTCCTCTTATATTTAATTTCTATTTAAATTTTATTTTTCTTTATTTTTCTTTTTATTTTCCTTAATGTATTTTATTTTATTTAGAGAAGGCTCAGTCGTAAGATTGGTGTTCTGACCATTTTTATAGTGATGACTGTGATGATATGAGCTATTTCTCTGTTTTTCCGAAGATGAGGTTATTTTTTCCATTACATCTTTTTTAGAAAAGCTGCTTAAGAAGCTCATCAAGAAAGGCTGCTCTACAAGTAACGTATAAAATGAGCTAAAATTCTTATTGTATCCATTTACAACAACAGAGAAGAGCAAAGGAATCAGAACTATATATCTTTTTATGAAAAAAGTTCTGGAACAAATGTAAGCACAACTAAAAATAGGTGCCATTTATCATATCTATAATTTTTCCATAACTAAAATCTAAAACACTTTTTATTTGGAAAAAAGAACACTTTTCTAAAACATTTTACCCAAACCACAACCATCAGCTGACGTATCCTACATACATTTTATCTTTCAACAATTTTCAAAAATGCTGGCAGAGTATGTGCAAAAACTTTTTCACAGCTTTGAATATAAAGGTAGCATATATGCTTGAATTAGCACTTGAATTATGTTCTGCTTCAGACAACTCACTGCGAGCACCAAAATGTACAGCATTCAGAAAACAGAAATACAATGCAATTCCAATATTAATAGACTGCTATACAATTTGGTAATGATTAGAACAAATACTGTTTAAACTTGTAAGCACTGACTTCCATGTAGCCTGGCTTTTACCCATAACTTTTAGTATTTTTTTTTTTCAGAGCTTTAAAGAATCCTGTTATAGAATGCACTTTGGAGCCTACCACATTACCATGTTTACTTTTTTTTCCCATTTTTGTTTGTATATCAGCCTCCTATGTCTCTCTGAAGCCCCTTTTCTTTTAAAAACTTTTTCTTGAAGTGGTTTCTGATTTTTCTCATCTCTTTTTGCAGACAGATTATATTTTCACATAGTGTTATAAAGGACTCGGGGGGTTGCATCTTACTCATTTGTTTTGTCCCTAACAGCATGTGGCTTTCAAAACCTATGTAAAAAGGACACACTTGACCTACTTAATATATCTGAATAGGCAGATGATTATAAACATAACTTTTTCCAATCACTTCATGTTTTTCTTTTTAACTTGCATTTGTTAATTTAAAAAACTCCGTATTTTCCAAAACATGAGGACATTCTAGGGTAGGGTTTTGATTTATCTACCAATTTTGCTGTCAACATCATTGACAACAAATTATGTTAGATTTAAAATGATCAGTTTACATAAAATATCTGTATACAATGCACTATTACTATTGTTTGTTCTGTACCATTCTAAAAGCATTCTGGAAAGATTAATGATTCATATTTGCATTGAAGGTGTTACAGTCTGTACACGGGACTTGAATGTCTAATATGGCTGCACTGTAAGACAGGAAAGAGGTAGGAAAGGTCACAAATTCATGCTGCATGTAATCATGTGTTCCCTGTTTTGTATGCCCTATGACATAAGACTTACTCTTTTTTTAATTGTGAAAATATTGCTGTTTGTATGTGATTATGTAGAAATTGGAGTTTTGGAGCAATCTGAACAAGAAACGGGAGGAAGGCTGACAAAGTTATATTGTGAGAGCTCTTTCAGCCTAGGTGTTGAGTGGAAGAAATGATGGAAGCATTTGTGAGAAGAGAAGGGGATTTGGAGATAAAAGCTGGAACCATCAGCAGAGCAGAGAAGCTTGTAATGAGTAAGTGTGAAAAGGAATTAGTTCAGAGCATAAGCAAAGACTGTGTGGCTTATAGCCTTAAAACAATCACAAGAAAAAATGAGCATGAGATGAAAATAATAAGAGATTGAGTTAAGTGACTCAGAGACTATAAAAAGGGAGATGACATAGTCAGAGGACCAGGTAGGAAAGATCATCGTGATGACAACAGTCTGGACTAATTGAAGAGACAGAAATTAATATTTAGAAAAATTGTTTAGGTCTGTCACAATGAGACTATTTGTTCAGTTTAATTATAAGGTTCCTTACAGAAGGAAGATCTTCCTACAAACAACACGTAAAACTACATAAGACTTTTGTTGTCTTCCCTGCCACTTTTTTAGATTCATAAAATACCATGTTTCAGAAAAACTCAGTACAGGGGAAGTATGGGACTGAAAGTTGATATTGGCAATTTCTAACAAATTCTGCAATATAGAAGAGTTCTTAAAAATATAACTGTGAGGTTGTTTTTTTTTTTTTATTTTACTAATTCAATCCAATCTGATATTTCCCGTTTCCTAGAGTATCGAGTTGTTCTAGTCCTCAAACATTTTTACGTTAACACTGTTAAAAACAAATTGAGGTAAATATTTCTTCTCTATCTGTAAAAAGTAATGGAATTAACATCAGTAAAACACACATTCCAAAGGACTGGTTGTCCAAGTTCAAAATACCCTCCCTAATTCCTGGAAACTACAGAATATTACATCCCCTGTGAGTGGACACATCTCCCACAGTGGCAGTCTCCACCCCAAGACAGTCTCTCCATCTCAGCCTCCTCTCCCACCCTTAGAGAGATTCTCAGATTCCTTCTGACAGCCCCCACCCCAGGTTTGGACTTTCGTCTTCCTCCTACTCCTGAGCCCTTGATGTTCTTGCCAAGTCTGCAGCCCAGCCTAAGCCAGCAGGCTGTTTGGCACCTGCTGGGCCACGCTGTCTGCTTCTTTGCCTTTCAGTCATGGCTGTGTCCAGATTCTCCCTGACCACAGAGATTTGATTCCATTTCCAGGCTTTAATCTTGTCCTGAAGTAGTAGGAACTCCATTCTTTTTGGCTGGATAAGTCATTTGTCTTTACTGCCTGGACCCAAATTATCTTTGCCATCAGTAAAATGGTTACCAATTCCCACGGTATTAGTGATGGGTGAAGTGAAGTCATCACTATCATATCCTCATGAAAGGCAGGTTGTAAACCAATACAGAATAATAACAGTGGGTACAATGTGTAGTTTACACTTATTGGAACCACTGTTTGCCTTTTGTATTTTTAGCTTACGGGTAAAACCACACCCCGTCCTCCCTCCCCCACCCCTTGATGGGCAAACCCAACAGAAACTCTGCAAGTTGAAACTCATGGAGCTTCCTAGCCCTTCCATAATTATTTTTATCCCCAGTGTAAAGGATGATTCAGCCGTCAGTCCTCTGAAGAGAGACAGAGATAAAGTGAGAAAGAAAGAAAAGAGTATGCTAATTTGCTGTTGAGAATAATCCCTTCCATGTGAAGTAGGAGTGGGTATTAGAGGACAGATGGTCAGTGGAATCTGGAAGATGGATGCTATGTGGAAAGCACCAAGAGAATTAGGGCACTCCTTTATCTGTGGCAGAACAGAGATGAACATTGTCGTGTAACCACTTAACCAATGCTAGGAGGAGGATGCACATGAGGAAGATAGAAAAATCAGTGATGTGTTGTTTATATTTTTGTTTTCCCTCTTTATAAAGGCAGGAGGTGGTACTAATGGTATATATGGTTTCCACTGAACAGAAAGACACTCTGCCTCAAATACTTTTGAGTGGAGGGAGGTAGAAAAGGGTGAATCAGTGACTAAGATGTAATGCAGATGTAATGGGAAAGGCTGATGTGTCCTGGAACTGGTGCACTCTGCTCAGAAGCAAGCAGGAGAGTCTCCTTATTCCGGAGACTTTTGTTGAAGAGTGGCATTCACCTCCCCCTGAGACATCTGTGGCAGAAAAGAAATGCAAAGGACAAAGCAAATGAAAAGTTTGACAGTGAACAAGGAAAAACAGAGTTAGAGAAGATCTTGGTTTTGCAATAAAGAAAAACCAGAACAATATGGGGTCTAGAGAATGAACTGTAGACACTGTACTCTAAGATCCCTAATCACCCTGAGAGGGATTGTCAAAAGCAACTAAGAAGCATTAGTCTTACTGAGAGTTGCATGGGTGTTTCCACTTTGGAAATGTAATACTGAGACTGAAAGGGAATCGTGGTGGAACTTTAGTTATTTTATAAGGTTTGAAACCCACTGCAACATTCCCACACTGCGCTCCAGTCCTTCAGGCTCAGCTGCTGCTGCTCACACTCCAGAGGATGTGTGCCACAGTGGGGTGTCAAACTGCTGCCTCACGTGGACCCCCCCAGTCTTAATAACATTTCCATACAAGCAACAGATTTATATATTACACAAAAGAGGTAAGAGGAACATCTACTTATTCTAATTTCTTTTTTTTTTCTTGATCAAGAAAAATCCCAATGGCAAAAATTTCATTGATCCAGGAACTAAGTGCAATGGACAGTATACACATAAATGAGGAGTTAAGGAGAAAACAGCAGAGACTTTTTTTTTTTTAAAAAAAAAAAAAAAGCTGGTTGGAAAACTTAGAGAAGTCTGTAAAAGTTATTGTCTTGATCAGCTTATTACAGTTTATACAGTTTTCATGTCTGGTGTTGTTGTGGTATAACCCCAGCCAGCAACTAAGCCCCACACAGCCACTCGCTCACTCCCTGCTGGTGGGATGGGGGAGAGAATCAGAGAGGTAAAAGTGAGAAAACTCATTGATTGAAAAAAAGGCATTTTAATAGGTAAAGC
>VZTL01080631.1:0-12753 GCA_013400535.1 Scopus umbretta
CAGTTTCCCAGGGGGTTCTATTGGCTAACTCCTTGAAGAACTGGTAGTTTGCTTTCATAAAATTCAGGGTCCTGACTTTATTCTTTGCCTGACCCATATCCCTCAGGACTGCAAACTCCACCAGTGCGTGATCACTGCAGCCCAGGCTGCCTCCAGTCTTGACATCACCAATTAGCTCACTTGTGTTGGTGACCATCAGTTCCAGTACCACATCTCCTCTGGTAGGGCTGTCTATTATCTGGCTTAAGAAGTTATCCTTAATGCATTCCAGGAATCTCCTGGATTGTCTGCAGCTTGTTGTGCTACTTTTCCAGCAGATGTCAGGGTGGTTGAAGTCTGCCAGCAGGACAAAGAGCCTGTGAGCGCAATGCCTTCTGTAGCTGGAGTAAGAAGGTTTTGCCAATAGTCTCCCCTTGATTGGGCGGCCTGTAGTAGACACCAACCACAAGGTTCCCTTTGTTGCCTTGGTCTCTGATTCTTAATACAAGCTTTCAACCTGCTTGTGGCTATTCTTCAGAGACAGCTCTTCACGCTCTGTTTCTTGATGTAGAGGGCAACTCCTCTGCCCCTCCTTTGTTGCCTGTCCCTTCTAAAACAGCCTGTAGCCATCAACAGCTGTGCTCCAGTCATGGGATTCATCCACCAGGTTTCAGTAATGGCATCTAGGTCGTAGCTTTCTAGCAGCACGGTGGCTTCCAGCTCCTCCTGTTTGTCGCCCATGCTGCATGCATTGATGTAGAGGCACTTCAGCTGGGCAGTCAGCCATGTCACCTTCTTAGAGGAACACCCCTCAGTTCCTCTGAGGTATTTCACTTATGTTTCCCTGTTGGCTCCTATTACCTCAGGAGCCCCTGGCTCATCTCCGTAAGACTTCAAGTGTGCTGCAGTGTAGCCAGCACATCTCAGAGAAACAGGCTGAGGGCCCTCACTAGTACCCCGTACCTCTAACCTTGGCATGCTATCCCACATGGTGATACCAGGGAAAGCCTGGTATTATCCCCCTCCCCCTTCAAGTCTAGTTTAAAGCTCTGTCAATGAGCCCCACTAGCTTGTAGAGGAAAGACCCTTTTCCTCCTTTGAGAAAGGTGAATCCAATCTGATGCCAGCAAGCCTGGTGCTGTGTAGGCCAACCCATTATCAAAAAATCCAAAACTGTGGCAATGACACCGGCCACGGAGCCATGTATTAATAGACTGGGCCCATCTGTTTCTTCTAATGTCATTGCCCACAACTGGAAGGAAAGAGGAAAAAATAACCTGTGCTCCAGAACCTACAGCTCTAGTGCCAAGACTGCTTTCTTTTAATGTTGTATTTACCAAATAAAAGTAGAGGACTGGGATAGTGAGACAAGAGTACTTGTGAATGTGTAAAATTCAGGAGCCCAAAGGGTACTGTCACTCTGAGGTCAGAAGCCATTCCATTGAGAGTGCTCAAGAGTTCAAAGTCTTAAACACATCTTAGGTTTGTGTGTCATACAGAATAACTTCCTTGCAAGAATCTCAAAGATGCTAGTTTAATATTTTCTGCCCCTGTCCTGAAATACCTGCACTTCTGTCTAGAAGATGCCTTCAGGAAGGAAGATTAGTATATTAAGCGGTAATCTTGATTTTCCTCAAGCTGTTCATATTACAGTACTGCTGCCTAAACAAGGAAGGTACTCTTTCCAGACAGCAGCATCTGATAGAAATGAGCTAAAACAGGATCTTGTATGTGAGCTTACACAGAGGTTATTACTGCTGATAAACACATCCATGGTAATTGCCTGGAGAGAGTTACCTCATTTGTTTAAGCACAGTATCCATGTCAAATGCAATGGGAATTTTCTATTTTTTGATATATAGACTGACACTAACAAAGTGCCAATTAATTGTCACAACAGAACAGATCAAGTTGCTTATAAATTTAGCGAGAAATGATGACCTTATTGATCTTGTTCAAGATGTTTTTTTTTTTCCTTACTGCATCAGCCTTGACTTTTTTCCCCATTTAAGAAAAAAAAAAAAAAGAAAAAAAGTTTAGCTCTTTCTTTCAGCATGGTTGAAGAAATATAACTTTTCTTCCCTTACTAAACTCTTGCAAATGTTTCACTAATGAATTCTAGTGTCTCCAAACTTCAGAGCACAAACACAAATTTGGCAGAAGCATCTTCCAGGAGCCAGATAGTTATATATTGCTTCCATCATTAAAATTACCCGAATTGTAATTCAGTCAAATCTTCTAGCCAGAAAATTCTCAGTAGAACACTTCTAGACTTCAGAAGAAAAACGTATCTAAAGATTTTTTCATAATTTGGGCTGATCCTGCAACTGCTTTTTCTAGTTAATAAAGATCCCATGGAGTTAGGTGCTGATCTCCTTTTTACTAGTGCCCAGAAGGAAAAAAGCCTGTACAGAGATGAGGAAAAAGTAGGAAGAGGAGAATGAGTGAAAGTCATGAGATTTTAATGAAAAAATCATGAAACTAAGGGAAGGTAGTGACAAAGGGTAAAGCAAACACATACAAAAGGCCTCCTAGTCATTTGAACGTATCACCTGCAGACCATGCAATGAACTCCAGCATTCATGAATCATAACTCTGTTTAGGAATGTGATATGATTTATAGACATTTCCATGTATATTTGCTTTAGCCTATCAACTTCTCTCTCCCCTACTATCTCCAATCCTAAGCCTCCACCTAAGTGCATTTTAGTGCCATTTTAGTGGCTTGCTTTTTTTTTTTTTTATATGGTAACTAGTTGCCTGTAATGCACACATATGAAATGGCACTTAAAAAGTCTCAGTAAGATATTATACCCATCTGACTTCACAGCCATGAGTAACAACTTCTTTGTACTGCTGATGCAGCACACATATGCACTCACTGCTGATATATACACACACATGCACTCACACACAGAGGTATATGTATGTATGCCTATATAGGACTATTTCAAACACTGTAAGCATGTACTCACATTTGGACTGTCACACTATATTAATGTTCTTGTAATATAGGTCATGAAGTATTGCACTCAGATGGCTTTTGGCATTTCTGTGAGTATGAATAAAACAGTTTATTGCCATTACCATATAGCATTAGAACATGAGTTGTCCTGTGGGAATAAAAAGGCCTTGTGCCCTTAGTAAGTTATATAAAGTATCTCCCTTGTATTCATTGCTAAGGGAGAGAACACAAAATAAATGAGTCAGTACAAGATGAAAAAGCAGCTGTAATGAATGAACACTACCTTGGAAAAGTGAATTCTGTCCTTATTTGTGTCTCAAATTTCCTGCTATAGTGTTTCAGAAAGTCAGTTAAGCTATTTTCATATTATCCTTCAGCAAAATAAATTAACCTGCTAGGGCACCTCCTGCCATCTCAGCTACAGTTTTGGGTACTCACACTGGTTCAGAGCCACTGCTAATACTTCCTCCACCCCACAGTGTGTGCCTATGGGAGACAATGTGCATTTCATAAGGGGACCCCATTCTATCAAACTTGATCCTACTAGTTCTTAATCCTTGAGATTCTGGCTTGCAATTTTGATGCTCTTTTTATCCAGACCAAAAAACCTAAGGTTTTCTAGAAGTGTTCTTCTGCCATGGGGCAGCAAGGGACGGAGCTGCCTAGGGGATGAGGAGGTAGGAGGGGAGCACAATAAGATGGCCAGCAGCTACAGGGCCTCACCAGCCCCACCTGAGCGAGACACCAGGGCCAACTTCATCTGGAACTGCCACTCATCAGGCCAGTTCATGGTGGTTGGGCAGGTCCAAGGTCAAGTTGGATGGTCAGTCACATTGGTCAGGGCCAGGTCTGGTGAGGGTAGACTGGGTGGGACACAGCACTGGGGTCACTGGGCAGGTCAGTAGCGACAAAACAGGTCCAAGGCCAGTCCACAGGTCAGGGACCAGACTGACTGGGTCTGTGGCTGAGCTGGAGGCTGGTCCTACACCACAGCGGCAGTAGGACTGAAGGCCCAGGGGTGACCTGAAAGGGGGCTCCTAGGACCATGGGCAAGGGTGGGGTGGAGTCCTCCATGCAGCTTATCAGGGTCAGGAAGGACCCTTAGCACACTCAGGGAGGGCTCTGATATGAAGTTAACAAAATCAAAGCTTCTACATAAAAAAAAATTTCAGAAGAGGCTTTATATTTATCATTTTTAATGGGCAATACTGTAGCAATTGCTGGTTAAATGGATGTGAAGTCTAAAAGCATGTGCAGGCCTGGCTTACATTGCCCATGAGGTTTTGATATTGTTGGCTCATTTAAAAGAGTGCCCTTGAGGAAGTACAGCATGTCCCTCACAGCTGTAGTCCAATCTGATGGGATAAACTAGGGAATGTGTATTGCCAAAGCACTTTATGAAAGTCAGTCCCTCTTCTATTTGGGTTTCTAAGAAAAGGAGAGTGAGAATATATTTTTGGTTTTATTAAGGTTAGCAATTAGTGATGACACCCACAGACTGACGATGATGGCCAGAGTCCAGTGCAGCAAGTCCTCCTACCAGCAGAGCACCTATTGAATTCAGGGTCACATACTTTGGGCTTGTGGAGTTTCCGTCATGCTTTGGCAGGGCTTACAAGTGCAAAGCTCCACTTGTTGTGTCAGGTCATGACAAATGGAAATCGCCTCCTACCAAAAAAGCACTTGGACTCTCATTGCAGAACCTAAACCCAACTTTTTTATTTGGCTGAATTCACAGTGTATAGAACTACAACACATACCAGTGAAAGCTGCCTGCCTAATGCAGGCTCTTCTTGCAATTTTCCTGGAGACCATATTCAGGACTAACTTCCTCACTCTAGAGGAAATCTGCCACCTCTCCTGGGTCCTGTAGGAACTGAAGAGCCGCATCTGCCAGAATGAGCATGCAGAAGTTAGTCAGCATCTTTTTGCAATTTTTTGTGATTGCCTAAAGAGACTTCTCAATATAGGAGGGATTTACACATTCTGTCTGATGAATTATCAATGTCTAGTACCATCTCTACCTTCCAAATATTTGGGTAATATTCTATAGTCTTTACAGAAATTTAGAAACTGTGATTTTGGGCCAGGGTTGTGATAAGGCAACCCTGAATCTAAGGCCATCCTTCCTTCTCAAGGAGCAGGAATAAACACCAGTACAGTGTATTCAATAGCTACGTTTATACCTCTCTTCTGAAGGCCACTTTCTGACCTCACCCACAGCACCATCACCCCTGTTTTCCCAACCAGGTTTGCTGTCCCACAACTTCTCTCTTCCATGGTTCACTTGTTAGAACCTTTGCACAGTTCAGCTGAGGTGCTATAAGGCCAGCTGTTAATACACAGGAAGCCTTTAAACAGCAGAGGTTCCTGCCCAAAGCCAGCTATAGAATTAGACAGTGTTAATAGACACCCTTTAAAGCTCACTACCCTTCCCCAAGCTCTCACAGATTTATTGGAATACTGAAGAGATTGTAGCCACCATGTGCCCTTCTGCTGACAGCAGTGTGACCTACAGTAGGTCCCAAGGCCCCTGCCCTCACATGTGCTGCCTGTGCCTAGCTTGGGAGCTCAGAAAGCAATGCCTGTAACAGGCAAAGAAAAAAGCCTGCTGGAGCTCTTATATAAATCTGCTTCTGGAGCAGATTTATAAAATGAACTTATAAAATACACTTACAAAATAAGTGCATTTTTTCAGGTCCTAATTTCTGAAAAGCACCTTCCTAAAATGGGTACTAAACATAGACAGTAACTCCAAGTAGAGACGCCATTAATTTACCTTATTTCACCTCAGTTTATGGAGTGTACAGTTTGCATACACCTGCTCCACTGTGAACTGTGCTACACTCTTTAAATATATTATGGCAAATGGGTACAAACCAGCAGAAAGTCAATGCTGACCATCCAATCTTACGAGAAGTTTGAAAGCTGCACTTCCTATCTACCATCTGTGTGCAGGTTGCTCAAGTCTCCGGTATTTAACTTCCAATGGCTAGCCCTCTCCTTCAGTTGACTGCAGTCCAGGGAAATACATAAGAATCAAAACGTACACACAATGTTGCTCCCTGCGGACATGATGGGCCAAGGTGAATCTTGCCCTGCAAGTGTGCAGCTATGCAGAACATAACATTGCAATTTGTAGTGAACGGGACTTGCAAACACTGCTCTAAGACAGCCTTTGGTTAATAGCAAAGTAATGGTGGCAGAATCTGACAGTTTGTATACAAAGTACTCTCATGAAGCACTGCAAAAATGTAATTCCTCAACTGACCCATAGAAATGTGGAATTTTACTGTCTTGCAACTTCATGAGACCTGAGAAAGGATAATCCAAAGGACTCAAATGAAATATCTTGTGGAATAACAGGTTGCTATCTGAAAGTATGTAAGAGACACTAACTGCGAAAATCTGCTAACTTCAGGTTAGGATCTGTTTTTCTAAATAGTCACCAATTGTAGAAGCTTCTGGGAGAAAAGAAGGTAGGACAGGAAGGGCACAATATCTAAATTCCAACTATCAAGGATGTTTTCACACAGAACACAGACTGTAGTGACAGGTTTTGCTAAAATGATGGACAAAAGATTAAATCAAACAATCCAGCAGAGAAACTGAATACTGTAAAAAAAGTCTGCGATAATTCACTGACACTGGTTCTGCAATAATTCCCACTACAAGCTTTATTCATGTTTGTGCCCCTTGTTTTTGATGCTATCAATGGATATCAAAGTCAGGATGATGTGGTTTAAACATTGATTGAAAACAAAATATTACATTAAATGTGCTAGTGTAGACAGCTGTTGGGTTTTACAATCACATAGCACAACATTTTTTGCAATAAATTGTTTTTATACTTAACCTGTTTGAAAGTGAAAACGAATCCATATAAGACCTGACATTAACAATGAAACAACATACTGGAATAAATACCACATGCTCACGTAAAATTTAGAGTTGTATTGTATCATAGAATGTTTGAATACTTCTGAAAAGCAACTGAAGAAAGCAGGATATGTTTTGGTTATCCTGTGAGGAGAAGAAGAAGAACCATTCAAATTATTCAAAATTTATTATTCACTTGGGTTTAATTTCAAGGTTAACAGCCTGGCCAATTTATTAGGACTGAAATCTTGAAGAAAATTTTTTAAACATACTTTTTAGCTCTATTCAAACTAATGTCATTGTTGCCTGGGATCATACTGCATACACCAACTTTTCACAAGGTTTATCCAACCAATCAGTTTCTAGAACAAATAGCAAATTTCACAGAGAACGTTACAAATGATGCCGCATGCCATCTAGCAGCTGCTGTACTAGTAATACCAGAAAATAAATACCAACATCTTTTATAGTGATCTTCTTTCATGGATTTGAAAGCGTTCTGCAATGAAACACAAGCATTGGCTGCCAAATTTGTCCCCTGCTAATGTGCATATACACTTCAGTGGTGGCTTATCTTGTCATTGCAAGAGACAGAGCAAACAGCAGGTGGAGGGAGCCAGCGCTGCAAGCAACCAGGCTCTCGAATTCTGCTTAGCAATTTCAGGCATCGATATGAACTGAATGCTTGAGCCACCCTCACCCAACTTGACTGTTGGAGTGCTGACTGGGAAAGGTATGTGAACTGTAAAGCTTGTCTATTTTTCTCAGCTATCCAAGGAAACTACGTGTCTTTCCCTATTAGCTTGGCCTCTCACATATCCTTGCACCATCATGGCTACTGCAATGCTGATACCATGACAGCTTTGATCCTAGTAATCAAGAATGCTAACTTTGCCTCTTGAGTTCTGCTAATGTAAAAACCTGGCGGGACAGGTGTTAGTAATTTCAAAGTAAATTGGTCAGCGCGGAAGGTAGCAAAAGTAGCAAGTATTGACAATCTAGCTTGACAATCGGAGCTTCCTCTCAAACAGTTTTAGGGCAATCAGGATATTCTTATTAAATCTTAATCATCACCCCATTTAAATATTCATTTTCATAATAAGTCAGCGTGTCTTTTTTAAATATACTTACCAGTTTGTTAGTATTTTATTCACCTGAAAAATCTTTCTCCCTCTTCCTTGAAAAGTTATTCTCATCCACTTCTTGTACAGCAGGTGGCCACCACATAGAAACTGTTCCTCCTATTCAACCATAATATCCCCTGTAAAGTGTGTTCCATGATTGGTTTCCTTAGACTGATCAGGACTAGTTTCAGCTGTATCCTGCCCCATTAATGGAGAAGGCTTCTTACTCGTCCCCTTCATCTTTCACTGCAGGCAGTTCTCCCTTTTCCATTCCCCTTCCCATCCCTGTGGTTTATCTTTCCCAAAGGTTATAGCATTCTCCAGAGATTTAGTCAGACAGTGGTAATGAAGAACGGTCTTAGGAAATTAGGTCAGACATCTGTACCTTTCAGGATTAGCATCACAGATGCCATCATGTGAGTTCATGCATAGGTACATGGCAGTTATGATCTGCAAATCAGTATTGGGTTTCCTGATATTAATATTCTCTTCTTGTTCTCTAGTGTCCCAAGAACGCTGGTCCTCGTATAGACCTCCTCTGAACCACCATGCCCTTGAGCAACTTGATAGCCAGGGAGGTGGATAAGCAGCACGTCCCCAGCAACTTCCTCAGGTTTCCGGAGGGTGAGGGCTGGTGATTGCCTGTGAAGGCTCAGACTTGTTCTGAAACTGCCCTGAATTCAGGGGGTTGATCACAGGATATGATCGCTGGCATGACACACTCACGGAAGAACTTGACAAAAGGTTATGTGGTGAGCCCCTTTACAGAAGAAATGCTGCTTAGAAAGACCTCACAAACGAGATGTATTAAGCCAGTTCATGGGTAGAATACATCCAGCTCAGGGGCCTGGCAGCCTTTTCCTGTACCTACCTTTCCAAACAGTGGGGTATGAAGACATGGCTACTGTCAAACCCAGTTAGCAGAACAATCCACTCTCTGAATGCCTGCAAGTCTTTCCTGTTTGTCTGACCACTTTCACATCCTTTTAAAAGTCTTTTCTTACTTCCCCCAAATACCCCTATCAATGTACTCATGTTCCCATAGTATTATTAAACCTGCTGTTGTCCCAGTGCAATGTCTCCTAACAGCTATTTAATTCCAGTTGCCCTGAGTAAATAATTTTTCTACTGTGTCCGCCTCTTGGCTCATTCCCTACCTGGCTAACAAGAAAGTTAAGAGCCGAATAAATGGAAGCCCTGTGGCTTTTGTATCAGTGGATGAACCTTTGTTCTCGTTCCTAAATTAATCTCACTTTCAATTTGTGTGCAAGGCTGAACTGGGTCTGTAAAGTATAAGGAATAGCTCCTCAGCTGTCTAGGCTGTGGATCACGAATTTGCCAAGAACAACTGAAACATGAACAGAGACAGCAAAGTGGACTCGACATGTATAAAGCACATACACAAGACAGGTAACGTAAACAGCTGTGTCGTAAGCATTTTTCTGTGCCGAAGTCCAGACATATACAAGATTTAGTTGTCTGGAGGCAGGATTGTCGAGATTGAGGAATAAGACAAAGGAAGATGAATCTGTGAGACTTAGGGTTTGTTTCCAGGTACACTTTTTCTGATAATGAAACTATATTAAGAGGCTATCTGCTACTATTATCCTAGTCTGCTTGTTCCTTCCTTCGCATAGCCATTCATAACTACTGAAATAGTACTGATACACAAGTTGTTTTGGTGTAAATCCATAACTTGTATCATGGAAATGGTCCGAGGAAACAAAAAACAACTTCAGCTACTTGTTCCCTTCTGTCACCCTTAGCCATGTAGATCTCACCTTGCCACGTACCTTAGGAGAGATGAACTTGTTGGCCAAGTTTTGCAGTTCCTGTCAGCCAGCTCAGTTCCACCACCTGGTGCTAGACTGAAAAGACAGAACCTGGCGTCTATGATCAGTCTTTACCATGTTTCTGTCCCTGCTGAACTACTTTAGCACTATTTCCACCAGTACTCTCTTCACTAAAAGGAACAGAAGGAAGAAATTTTCCTTCTAAACAGCTTAACTCCACAGGCTTAGTAACAATCCAGTGCTGCACATATGATTCAGATGAAGCTCGCAAAATCAAAATGAAAAACACTGTATTAGTAATTCACATCCGGCCATTGGCGTGATGTGCCAGCAGCATAAATGAAAAGTATAAAGGACAGAGGTTTGTTAAATTAAGCAATCCTTAAACTACATGAACCATGTATCCAGTTTGGCTAACCACAGAGAAACAAGGGCCTATTCTGAGAAAAGGCAGGAAAGATGCTCAGCATGTACTCAGCAGACAAATATTTTCCTAGTATGTATAAACCGAGAGATTTGTTTTTCCTTTCGTATATAACAAGAATTCCTACTGATATCATGTATGTTTATATCAAGCATAGACTAGACTAATTCTGTGCATTGGCCACATCAAATCTTCCTTGCCGTTAATGACACCACACTATTAAAGAACTCTGAAAATAACCTTAACAGCTGATTTTTTTTTTTAGTTCTTTAGCTAATGTGCTTGTTATTATTTGCGAAAACAAAGCCTCAACTGAAGAAAAAAATCAGACTGCCCTTTCTTCCTTCCTCTCCTTCCTCCAGATGAAAAATCAAATACTGAATTACGCAGATGAAGGCTCTAGCCAACACTTTCAACATCACGAAAACAACAGTCATCACAGTCAGCATGGCTGTGAGGTATGCTATCCAAAATTCCAAGGGTAGAACAAAGAATCAGCATTTTCCCCCTTAGAAGGGACTCCTCTGTTGTCAGATTTTGAATCCCTCAAACAATGGGTAGCCCCAGAAGGATTATCTGAAAAACAGTATTTGTCAAAAGAAGGACCTGAGATTATGACTATAGAGCCTAAGTAGGGTACTATGAAGCATTTTGATCTCTTGCTGCCCTTGAGGTATTTGTGCTGGAAGTAGACCTCCTTAGTGCCCTGGAGGTCAAAGCAGCATATTTCCCAAATGCTATACTAATACAAAGATTTTTGAGGAAACATAAATAATTGAAACAAAAAAAATTACGTGAAATGTTCGTCCTATTGAAATCACTAGAAAAAAAATGTCCAGTGATTTGAATCAGACTTTCACTCCCTTATTATGTATTTAGCCTAGCATTTAGCTCACCCTAAATTAACTCTCCTCCTTCCACTGTCTGGACCTACACTATTATCCTATTTGGAAGGGAACTGCATACTTAGTTGCTCTGAAGCTGAATTATCTGAAACTGTTTGAGATGCATCATTATTTTTTTCAAGCTTGGTTCTTTGAAAGTGCTTTTACTGAGCCTCTTTTGATTTAATTGTCTGCATTCCAGTGGTGAGCAATGCAAAACTGAACGAGGGCAGAAACTCAGGCAGCATTGATGTTTTCTTTGGGCACTTTTACAATTTACCTATCTTAAAGATCATGCCTAATATTTTAGATGCCCATTGCTCCCCCCTACTATGTATGATAAGAATCACACCCCTGGAACACTCCATCTTTTTTCTTATTAGGACACTATTCCCTTTTAATTTTGGAGTCACATTACCACCCTCCTTCCTCCTTCCCAGCTGGACCCCAGGTTCCTATTCCAACATAGTGAAGGAAGAGCTCTCTGCTCCGACTTTCCCTCCTTCTGTCTCTTGCACAGAAATGCTGATGCCAACCCCCTCCTTTCCCTCCACATGCAGCCATGGTTTTCCAGACAGGCTGGCAGCACAGGAGCCAGTCCCCTCTTGTACAGGGTGATGTGTTACTGCACCCTTAGCTGTCTGGTCATGCCTGCAGTTCCCATTCCTTCTTTGTCTCTGCATCAAAGGTGACACACAGACTTAGTGACAAAAGGTCCCACAAACTAAGACACTGTAGGAGAAAAGGGAGCTGCCAAGAAATTCAGAATGAGTAGTCTTTGGGGAGGATAACCTCTTCCAGGTTAGCACTTTCCACACTCAAGCCCTAATGCTTGCAGTCTCCAGGTCAACTCTAGAGATGGCTGGAGGCAGCATCCACTATGATTCATAGCCTGCTTTAAGTCCCTGTTGTGTGAAAAGAAGAATGGACTTTGTACTGGTGTGAGCACAGTCATCCCTTCTCTCTGCCAGGACATTCATTCTTCCCTTTTATTTTGAAGGTGCCCTCTCTGTCTGAGGACCATTTCTTTGGGATGCTCTGGGTCAACGCTGTGTGACCAGTATTGTTTCCTGAACTGGTCTTTTCCTTGTCTCTCTCAAATGCCTCACAGTACACCAAGAGAATTCATACTCGCAGAGTGGAAATCCTTAGTTGTACAGCCAGCCTCCTTATATTGGTGCAGCTGCAAACTGAGGAAGGATACTCTCCACTGCCTCAGATGAATATTAGGTTATAACATCCAGCCAACAAAGCAAGACAGTATATGAAACACTAAAGCACTACCCTGACTAACACTAGTTAGTGAAGATATAATGGCATTTTATATACAATTTTTAATGGAATTACAATCCAGATGAATAATTAACAAAAACTTTGGGATACATGCTGCTTTTCTGCATTTTTGAGCAGTTAATGTATCCTATCCCATGTTTCAGTGCTCACAGACAATAGTGGTGAATTGTAGTGTCTGAACAATATCTTACTTTTTAAGGCTGCCAAAAATGTGGACTGTATCATGTTACGCTAGATAATTTGCAAACATTGAAATAATACAGTTGTTATCCTGAAGCCCTTATGAAAAATGGAAAACAGAAAAAAGGAACAGAACAAAATAAGAGAGAGAATGTTAGATTCCTTGCAAAATGCAGGTTATCTCAGCCATCTCTGGCTTTACAAAATGTTTTCCATGGGGTTATTTTAGAAG
>VZTL01080641.1:0-25259 GCA_013400535.1 Scopus umbretta
CAGTAGTTAGATAAATAGCTGCCACTGGGCTGGATATCTCAACTGTGGACTTCTGTCTGTGGAAGAACAGAATAAATCTGTACCATGATTCATTTCTTCCATAAGAAGGCTTGTACAGTGTAGACATTTAAATCCTTGGCCTCAGCTGAGGAACTGAACTGTCATAGTTTGGAGGGTGGGTGTATGTATGTAGAAGATTATGGTCTGAACATATGTAGGCTTGGGAAGCAAAAGCACAAAAGGGGAAAATGTCAAGGGACTGGCTTAGTGAAGTGGTTGGGCTCACTTCTGGGAGAATTAGTTTTTGGAGTGAGGGAAGAGACATGGAGAGAATTAGTCCCCTGAAGGGCTGCTGTGTTGCAATGCAGAGGTCAGGACAAACGTCCAAAACATAGAAGGTGCTCGTATTGCTGCCAACTGCCATGGCTTCACTTCACCCCTGCCACTCAGGCAGTGGTTTCATAACACAGTGTGTCTGAGCTCCTGGTTCATCCTGGCATCCATTCAATTAAACTGTCTCTGTCCATCTTAGTAGAAGAGCCAGTTGATAATTTACCTTGTGATTCAGTGTATATATCCTCAAATTGTACTTGCCTATTTGGATCATATTTCACTTTGAAATGATTTCTAAGGTCTCTTATTCACAACCTCTGTGGATTTAGCTGTGGCAGCTAAATCTGACAGGGATTATGAATTGGAGCCCTTGACCACCACAGTTCACAGTCCAGGGTATTAAAGTGAACTGAAATCAATAGTGGTTTACATTATAATGTGCCTGGCTCTGGACTGGGAACTGAAGAATGGACACATCACCTGCTTTTGCCTCTTCAGCTTTCAGCAGAAGGTAAGGTAGCTAACACTAAGAAAGTACTCGAACTTTGCTCAGTAGGACTTGGAAGAGCTCACAAGGAAATGTTCTTTGATAGTTAGTTTGCTTTCTGTATTGCCTGTTTACTTCTTCCCTCTGTGCTTCAGAATATATTTGCCATGTATTAAGTTTGCACGTGTTTCTAATTTACCTAGTTCCTTCAGATTTCGTAATCTCATGCATTTTTGCCATTTATCTACCAGCTGTAAATATCACAAGTACCTTTTTTTCACAGTTTTCCTAATTACAAATGAAAATGCGAACTAAAACCAAAATAACAACCCTCCTATTCCACGTGAGACAATTTGTATATTTAAAACCTTGCTTCAAGTCAGTTGTTATACAGTGCTACAACTATTGTGTGTGTAATTCACTGTTCTGTCTCCACCAGTGGTCATCAGTAGAAAGGACAAGGTAGCAGCTTGCTTAAGTACACATCTGGAAATTGGGTAATGATTTCAACTTATTTTTACTGTTTCTAATTTTATCTAGCTGGCTTTTAATTCCTTATTGTATAATTAAATGGAAAAGAGATGCTAGTATTAGATGGTTCACTTAAAAAAAAAAGTTACATTCACATAATAGAACATTATCAGATTAAAAGAATGGATTAGTAATATAATTAGATTTGAAATAGTCTCTGTAAACCAATGGTATTCAGTAGATGCTACCCTGCTTCTTCTCTGAGTTCTTTTAAAGCTTGAAAGTCCATAAATCTTCCTACATAATGACACTTTCATAATAGAAATGATTACGAGCATGCCTGTCTTTCTAGTTCTGCCACACGGTGCTGTATTTTCTTTTTTCTCAGTCTCTCCCAGCTGGCTACAAGTTTTCAAAAACTTGTCAGTGCTGTGGTAAGAGTGACAGTGAATTCCCTCTGAGCCCTAGGATGTGGACGCCTGAACCAACAGGTATGCTTACGCTCTGTTTGCAAAAGCTGCCTTACCTTTTCTTTTCTGTAGTTGTTTTTGATGAATCAGAGATGCTGTGACCATCAGATAGCGTTGTTGAGCAGTAATGTTAAGGTCCTATTTACTTCTATGAAGCAGAAAGACAGCAGCAAACCTTATTGCCTGAACTAAGTATTCACAACACAGCCCTCCCTCCCCCAGGGGCTGCACTGGCTTTGTGTTAAATAGCATATTGATTACAAGATTACAGCATTTTGTGTATAAAAAGTGTATGGTCATGGGCCTTTAGACTTCAATTGCCTATTTATCTCTGTGGAAAATTGTATATATTCACAGAGGAACTGCTTGGGGTGTTTCAGAACAATGTGGGGGAAACAAGTTGGGACAAAGATGATCATGATACATGCTTTCCTGGGGACTCTGTTCTTTGGTAGCCCTCTGAACCTTAGTGCGTGAACATCAGTGGCCGCAGAAAAGGTGTCAAGGCTTTGCCTGTGTTATCGCTGATGCACAATGTGGTGTCTCCCCACTTAGCCACTAAAGACGATGTAGACACAAAGGATTTCTTCATCCAAAACGCTACATATGCAGTTGTGAAGCATTTCTACTGTCATAGGCAGGGAAAGTGCCATTACCTGTTCAGTGGCTACACCCACTTTCATAGAAGGAATCAATTGTTGGGTTAAAGTTACCTCTAATGTAGTGTGTTTTATGAATGACTGGGTAAAGCAATTTCCTGTGCAACTTGGGAATGCCTGGGATGCAGAGTGTCTTGCATGTGGATCGGCATTGGTACAAGTAATGTATGTATGCATAATTTGCAATAGACCATGGTCCGCTTCATCTTATAGTTATAATCTAGTACGTTTGGCTGCTCAGTTTATGGATGAGTTAAGTATGGCTGCTTCCCGGACAGTATAATATTTCACACTGTGGTGAATTAGCTTAAAATCCCATTGCTGTTCTCCTGTAAAGTGCCTGCCTCACTTTCTTTAAATTGTTCTGAGGTGTGTCTGGCTGCAGCAGTGTATCTACTTTAATTAAAAAAAAATAGTAATTTAATTCTATATTATGTGAGCATGTTTGGTCATTCAGGGCAAGTAATAGTAATGTAATTTCTCACTCTAGTCCTCAGGTTTTAACTGATGGCTTGTTTTTCACTCTAGTCCTCCAAACTTTCATTAAAACTTTGAAAGGCTAACCTAATATTAAGAACTGGATGCTAGTATAAGTGTTAGAAATAATGACGAGAAACTTGAATCTGTACAGCTGCATGCAAAACTGTGGTGTTAGTGAAAAGTGGTGAATGGCAGATATTGAGAAATTCCTGGTGAATTGGATGCATTTAAAGTATTCTCTTGATACTTGTACGCCATCCATGTAAAGAATATTTATTTGGTCATACAAAGGTCAAGTACAATTCAGTGGCCATGAGGAGCGCGGAATAGGCCTGTATTTGCTAAAAGAAATATATATTTTGAGACTGTTTTGCACCCAGGGATGCTGATCCATTATGATCCCAGTAGGAAAGGCACTCAGACTCCGTAAAGTGTCATTTAAAATGGTACTTATTAAAGCTAACACTAAAAAGAGAAAGAATAGTAAAATCTTACATCCCTTTAGATGCTGGGAACCCCGAGCTGTGCAGCATCAAACCGGCCCTCTGATCCGCATACAGCACACCATGTGGACCTGTCTGTGGAAAGTGTTACCTCGTTTTGGTCATTCAAGCTATTATAGCACTTTCTAACAAGAAAACAACTCTGTTCATCGTTCCTACTGTCAAACAGAAAAGACGTTCACATGAGAACTTGTTGCTGTAGTTGTTCGATAAAGGCAAGGCCAAGCAGGTGGCATAATCACGGGTAGCAAGTGGGAGCTGCCCACAGGCTCCTCTGTTACAATTAACGCTAAGTTTTGTACTAAGTTTACCCTGCGGCCAAGGGATACACGCAGCGCAGCACAGGCCTGAAGGCCAGGCTGGACAAGCAGCACAGCACAAGCCTGGTACTGCTCAGCTGAACTGTTGGGTGGATCAGTAACTCCCCGATGCACGGTGGTCTTACCATCAGGGTCACTGCAGAGCCTGTGTCCCTTTCGTTCACAACTCAAAACTGTAGTATCAAAATAGGAAAGATAAATTACTAGTCAGATGGTACCTGGTGTTCCTCACCTTTTGAAAGCCCTGATGTTAGTCTAGCACAAATGCTATTGATGTGCTAGAAAGAAAAGCTTCATTAATGTATTTTATGAGTGGGAGGAATTCAAAGAATGTCCCAATATGATCAATCTCAATGTTACTGCGTTGCCACAGCTTGAAATGTAGAGAATGTAGAATTGAGTCTGAATTAAGTCATTGGACAAAGTCGCAAAAAGAATTGTGCACATTAATTCCTGATGCTGACTTTACTCAGGAACTCTACCTGCCCAGTCCGTGCTGCCTCTTCACTGTATAACCTAACTCCTTCCGTTATGCAAAATTTCCTTTAATGCATACCAAGTGAGTTTATAAAATAAACCAGTGAGAAATGCATCTCCTAGTTATGCTCAAAATACAAAAATCTATTTAAAGTATTTTGACATATTGGAAATTTATAATGCTGCGTCTTTCAGACATCATCTGCTGACTTACAGATCAGCTACTGAACAGTATTAGTATATTTTAAATATTTTTAATATTAATGTTTTAAGATTTTGAATTTAATATTTAAAGAATGTTTTTAAATATTTCAGATTACCCATTCCAATCCATTCCAATCAGACTAAATGTGAAATATGTAATTTGCAAGAATGTAACAGGAGTCAGCAGTGAAGTTATGAAAGTAGGGAAACATGAATTTGTTTGACAGATACTGTACTAAAATCTTGATTGGCTTTGATACACCTATTACCAAAAAAGGCTGATTAAAAAAATAAATTATAGTTGAAGATGTATGCTTATCATTGTGTTTTTGCATGCATAATCCATATCATCAGGTAACTTGTGCAAAAAATCAAGGCAGAGGCAAAAGAGATATTAGAAAATTTGAACCTGGGAACCATTGGAGAAGTACAACTCTTGGTTAAACTTTCATATAACCTGCACTGATGCTTATTATGAGCTATCATGGGGAAGCATTTTGTTTTGTCACTTAATATAATCTGCAGATTATACATATGAAAATATAATAATTGTGACTACTGCACTGAGTATGTCAGCCGTAAACCTGAAGTGATTGTGCATATATATATGCCTGTGTATTTGCCACATGCAGCTGTTTGGTTTGCATTCTTGAATGAGTTTTGTAGCCATGCTTGTTGCCAGATTTTACTTTGCCTGTATAACTGTTCACCATGCTCTGTTGCCCAGTGTAACATCAAACATAGTGTGCTGTCCAGCAGGTAAATGCCAATGTGTGCTTAGTGTTTTAAGGATAAAGTCTTTTGTGATAAGAATTACAGTGCCCTAAGCTGTGTCAGGTCTCAGAGTGGCAGGCAGAACAAATAGGCTGAACCATAAGGGAAAGAGCTGTATCCTTCTGGCTACATTGAGTTACCTGGATTTCAAGACTTAGAAGATTTGGGTGATTTTAAATACAGTATGTTAAAACTTTAGGGTGGTTTTAGGGTGGGCTTTAGGGTGGTTAAGGATATTTTACTTTGGAAGGACTCCACAAAGTAATTATTACCCATTTCTATAACTGTTACAGAACTCAGGAAACTCAGAGAAACTAATAATTAAAATCTTAAATGAGTGTGTTTTTGGGGCTTAGTTATTTTTCTTCTTCCCTCCTAGAAAATTCAATTGTTTGAATGTCTGCTAATTAGCGTAGGGTTGGTCTATATTAGATTACCTTCTCTCCTCTCCCTTTCTGGTGTATTTGGAGAAGTATGTTTCAAATTATTTACAGTCTTGAACTGGTGATATATTCCCAAATGTTTCACTGATTTTTTTATTTTTTTTTTCCTGCTGTTGCCTTAGATTTAATGTAATTAGTTCTCTCCTTTTCATTAGGTCACTCAGGCTGATGTATATCTTGAATGAAAGCTTATTTTATATTTAACTAGTAGGTACAACGTACTTCACCTGATAGGATCTGATATTTATCTTGCTGTTTAAAATCCCTGTCTTCTGCATTTCAGAAATTTGGGGTTAAATTTGTAATGATACCTTTATTATTTGTTTTTATTTTTATCAAACATGTTGCTTTGTGGCATTATACGGTACTTCAATATCCTCTTAAATTGGTTGGTTGGGGGATTTTTTGCCATCTGGACCATATTGTTTTAAACTTACTCTGAACAGACACCCAAACTGTGCACAGCACTGTTGAATCTGTTCTGTTTTCATGAGATCTATGAGGCTTTGATTCCTGATTTTGTTGTTAGTTTGTTTTTTGTGATGACTCCCTCTCTTCCTCCCTCCTTTGTCAGTCTGGTCCCGTTTACTCCTGTGGGGAGTAGGGAATAATCCTACTATTAAGATGAGGATATATGATCTATTTTTTTTCCTGCCACGTTCACAGCAGTCTCCCTCCAGTTGCTAAATGTTTTGTCCTGTCGGCTCTCTTGCAGACCAGGTTATTAGGAAGTAGAATATTGATTATTTAGGATGAGATTTTCAAAGCTTGCCTAGAGGGTTGGGGTGTCCAATTAGAAATTAATGACCTAGAGGCAGCTTTGAAAATCCCACCTGTAGAGTTGAAGCTTTTAAATGAGTCTGAAGTTAAGAGTGCAGCCATAATGAGTGCACAAATGGTGTGATATTTTCTTGTGATTGGAAGGAGTGTTAAATAGCAGCTCCCTATCTTCATGTCAAATAATTAAGGAAGTTACCAGATGTAGACTTCAGATCAGTAAACTGATCCTCTTTTCTTTAGAACAGGCTAACAGGCAGTTATTTAAAAATACTAAGGCACAGTACAGCCCCGGTAATGACAAGTTTCGTCTAGGAAGTCATGTTGTATCTGTTTTGTGAAGATAGTTAATCAGAAACTTTGAAATAAGCCTAGAGCAAGAATAAAAGCAGGAAACATAGATTTAGATTTTTTTTCTTCCAATGGAGTGAGTGAAACATATTTTTTAGTTGTTTTTGAGAAGTACAAGTAATACTACATCAGCTATAAGACTAAAACTAAAGCAAAGCTCTTGTGTGCCAAAGATTTTTTTTTTCTTTTTTTAATGATTCCAAGGGTATGGCAGGTGAATCCATTTAGCAAGTCTAATGACTGGAAAGTGGAATGTTTTTCAAATAGCATGGATGAAACGATCTGTAGCCCATCAGCGTACAGCTGGAATGATGTCATACATGGTTATGCTTTAATTCTTCCTGCATTGCTGAAGGGGGAACAGGGTCTGTAATATCCTCAGACTGCCTTGTTGACTGCAAATCCTCAAGCTGGAAATGGAGAGCCTTCTCTTTCTCCACATGACTGATGTTAATTTCTTTAGCAGAAAAAAAATTAATATGTCTCTCTAATGGTAAATTACCATTTATTGTAAATGTGCCACATAAAGGAAGTAATAACTCATTATTATTGACCTATTACTGTTCTTTCTGTTTTACCTTTAATTAAATAAAAAAGTGCACTTTGAGTTAATATGCTTTTTGTTTGAATATTCTCTTATTAGTCCAGAACTGGTGCTGTAGTAATTAACACGTCCTCTTAGATTTTGCTTAAGCTGGGGGTGAAGTCTTCATCTTAGTTGTTCTCCTTTAGTTGGATTCCCCCACCCCATTTCTCTTTTTCAGAGACTTCTAGTCCCAATATCGTATTGTTAGGTGTCGTTTCTAGTCACTTGTTTGCTCCTCAAGCGCAGAGGTGGGAGTTTTTGTGTGAGGAGATAGTGCCCTACTGAGCTAATGATAACTTAAAATATGTTAGTGCTTAGAAGAGTGGATTATAATATAGAAAAATAAATGAGAGTAATTATAAAGGAAAGCCAGAAATTTGCAGGGTGTGAGTGATGTTACAGGGCAGCTGGTGGAACAACTGAATGATTGAGGTGGTAGAGCAGTGCATGTGCCAGACAGTGTTAGATAAGAGCCTCAATTCCCACGACAACTTATGCATTTACAGAAAACTGCTACTAGGGTAGAAAGTATCCCACAATAGGCTCAGGAACTGAGGTCATAATCCAGGAACCTAGAGGCAAAGTACACTTTCTATAAAACCAGCTATGTTCATTCTTTGTCCTATTGTACTCCCCACCCCGCCCTCCCTGCTTGGGTGAGTATTTCTTTCTGCATAATAGCACGTTAGCAGGAGGAATCACAGGAATCACTTTGTAGCTTGATAATACACCCTGAGGGAAAGGCACTTTCCTTGGAGCTGGAAAACATAAACTTGAACCTCGTCAGGTAAGGCAGGCATTGAGCCTGACCTCTTACACCCTAGGCAAAAGTATGAGTGTTGTGATGGTATATGAAGGTGAACAGTGCAATCACCACCTTGTTAACAGTCACATTTAGAAAACCTCCAAAAATAAAACAGGAAACCCTGATCAGATCTCATAGCTGCAAAAGCCTACCCTCAGAAGAAGGTCCAGTACTTGGTGTGCTAGCACTTGTCTACATCTCTGAATAAATGTATTCACACTGGCATTTAAGATGCTCTGTGTGCTCAGATTTTTCTGTGGACTTCAGTGCACTGGTTGTTTTGAATCCCACTCTGAAATGCCAAGTTCCTCCATGCATTGCAGACATCAGACTCTGAAATCTGAATTCCCTCCTTGGGATCAGAAGCCTAGAAGTTGAATGTCATTGCTCGTTCTTTATGGAGCCCTGTGCCTTTTATAGGACATATCTAATCCCAAGTGTGCCAGAGTGCAAAGACAATATGTTACCTCATGTCTCTTTAGTGATCCTGTTGCAGTAATTGTCACTAGGGGTACTTCAGGGTCACCAAGTAAATGTTGGCAACAATACTGTAACTATAGTGGGGCTAAATCTTTGCTTTGTAGCTCTGTTAACTCTAAAATGATATCCTGATGTAAAAGCAACAGTGCATCAAAATTATCATAGTATGATGGAAATGCAGCCACTGAAAATTGATCTTCAGCTGACGATAACAAGCACGTTAATAAATGTTGGTACTTTCTAAGTCAAAATTTAAAACTGAGCATGGTCTTTGTTCTCCAATGTACATGACTAATCCCACTAAATTTGACTCGGTACGAGCTCTCTAGCTCCTTGGCATTTTTTAAGAAAAGATATTACAAAGTTTGGAAGTCAAAACATTGCTGCTATTACTGGAAAAATAGATGCTAAAGAGCACTGCTAACTGAGGCCTGTAAATCCTCATAGACTGTTATGACTCTTGATAAGTATGGCAGGCTGTGGATGTTGCTGAAGGAGTAAGAAAACCTGTTGAACCACCTGTCATCTTGAGTTTCTCCTTGCATGTAGATATTTTTCTGAATTGCAAAGTCTTCTGAAGAGCTGAAACTATTCAAATTTTGTTTCCTGGTAGCCGTAGTTCCCTGTGTCACCTCTCCTGCAGCCTTTCTGTTGCTTCCCCAGTCTCCTTGTACATACTCTGCTCCTTCCTTTGCCTCTGAAACACACTTCTGACCTTGGTCTCTCTTCCTAGAGTTCAGCCTCTTCTTTCCACCAGTCCCCTGGTACCCTTTGCTCTGTCCTTTTGTTCTTTCCTTCCTTCATGATGCCTTCACTTACCTGAACTTTATATGAGGAATACTTTGAGGAGCACAGGTAACTGAGGCCAGATAGTAATGGAATAATGCATTTTAGCTAATTGGCTCTATCCAAGTTAAAAAAAAAAAAAAAACAAAAACGTCCATTCTGGCAGAAGTGGCATTGCCTCACAGTAAGAACTCTTAAAAAAGAAGAAAAATTTCCTAGAATTCCTAAATGTCAATCTAGTCAGCTCAAACTTTTAAATCTCTAGTGACTGTATTGTTAGTCTTCCGCAATGGTCCTTAATAAGATGGAGAAAAAATAGGAAGTATAATTTCTCTTTTAATGCTCTTTGTATAAGAGTTCTGGTGTAGAAAATCAATACTTGCTATTCAAAGAAAAGCTATTGAACCAAATAATATTACTGGTTGGCAGGCTCAGCAGGCTGTTTGCTTTGATTACATTCTTGCTGACATAGTACTGCACTAGTGTTTAGAAAACCCAAAAAACAATTTTAAGTGCTTATCCTATGAAACAATTTAAGCAACTTAGTATTTAGGATATAGTTGAAAAAAACCTCAAGAACAGAAGAGAATATGTTCTTATTTGTGCTAAAAAAAAATTTGTATTAATGAGCAAATAGATTCTGTATGTCAGCTGAATGACAGCTATTGTCCCACAATCACTTTGTCTTGCTTGTTCATGTTTTGTTTTGGTTTTTTGAAAGTTTGTTCCCTGTTGAATTCTTAAGTGAAAAGTATGCTACTTGGATTTTTTTAAAGATGTTCTTTCAGCCCATACTTCATGAAAGGCATTTTCCTTGTTATATCTGGAACACAGATTACTCAACGGTCTTTCTTTGTCTGTGCCAGCTCATATAATTCACATTTTTATTACCCTGATCAATTGAAACATTTTATTAAAGGTCAAAAGAAAAGAAAAATTGTAAAATTAGAAATGGAAATGGATTTGATTAACGATTGAAAGCATAAATATGGAAGCAAATGATCCAATTTATTACCTTTTTCTGTTTAATAAGTATCTTTGTCTTTGATTCTAGTTCTGTGTTTTACTCCAGCTGCTTTGACTATACAACTATCTGTTCTTTTTCTATCTAGCCATTTATAAGCATGGGAGAAATCTATGTTAACCTATGCATGTCTAAAATGGCTGTTAATAATGGCAGTATATGATGTAGTATTTAACTCGGTCAAATGTGTTAAGTGTTCCTTTTTTGATTTGCAAATTCAATACAGTGTTGAAACTGTGTGTGTGTGAGATTTTTTCCCTGAGACTTAAATTGTAATGCTAAGTATTTATTACTATTGAAAGCCTATTTTTCAGACTATGTATGCACAGTGCTTAGAATAGCAGTCACTATGATCGTGTCTACACTGTGGGGAGAGTATATTCAGTAGCGCTTTGCGACACTGGTGTTGGCTGTATGTGCAGACTGTGGGTACTGAGACTTGTGCTGACAGTCAGTCAGACCTGATCTGAGCACCCATCACCTCCCACTGCTGTTGCTTTCCTCTGGAAGTAGGTGGGGTGTTTGAGCAAGAAGGGAGATGAAGTATAGTAGGTCAACAAATCTGGTGATGGGGTGACCAGGACTGGGGAGTCTTCTGCATGTCTAAGCATACTCTAATCCACAGTGTATACACAGTGTAGATTACTCCAGTTTGGTGGTGGTGTAACTGCTTGGTTCAGTGGTGGTAGAGTGCTTAATGGGTATAAGGTAGTGGAAAATGAAGCCGTTTTTGCTGTATGGTAGAGGGTGTTCTCCCTTTTAGTGCCCAGGTTCAGCAAAATACTAAGTACTTTCTTAACTTTTAAGTGTGAATGGTCCCCTTGAAGTTTGTATCAGTTAAATGCAAGCATATGTATCTTGCTGAGCTGTAGACTATTTTCTTTTTCTGGTCAAGGCTGTAAGGGGGCCCTTGAGACCCTTTGGGAAAAGTAAGTGCTCTAAGCAGTCAGTGACCAATGCATCAAGCAAGAGAAAGTGCATCCTATGCATGATGTGCTGTCTGAAGTGCAACCAGGCTACATCAGAAACATGGCAGAGGGCAGGTGATGAGGGCAGTTGGGCTTAGAGAGGGAAGCTGGGCTGACAGTACAGCTGGATGCTCCCTAGGAAGCTGACCTGGCAAGGCTCCATTCCCCATCACGACTCAGCTGAGATTATTTGGAGGGATGAGTGTCCAGCCATCCCTGTGACAGAAGCTGTGAGAGATGTCTCTTCACAGCTCTTCAAATGTCCAGCAGACAGGTGGTTGACTACTATTATGCTCATTGTGTAAATAAGGCAGTAGTACATAAAATATCATGTAAAGAAAATGCAGATAAGCACTTCCGGGACTCTTAATTACACAAAACAAATAGACAAGTATAGTGGCATTAATGTTAGCTGAAGACCAAAACAAACTCAAGTCTTTTATCAGTGATCCAAGTGATGACTGTATTCAAAAGAGAAGGAAACTGAGTTTTGTTTTTTTTTTTTTTCTGGAGTAGTAGTAGTGGATTTTTGTTGTTGTTTAGGAATCACGGTACACCATTTTTAACACTATGACCTCATGTTCTTTATAGCTTGTATAAATATATTTGTTTATATATATATTTGTTTATATATCTTCGAGTGTGAAGTGTTTATCTTAGTGCCTACTGCTTCTATATGACACTGAGTTAACAACTTTCTCATAAGCTTTTCATTGATGATTACAGCTACATTATCCAACACAGCCATGCCTCCAGCAGTGACTATGGCTCTGGTCGTCCTCTTTGACTGCAGTAGTAGCACCATTTATGCTCCCAAGCCTCAGTGAGCTGTGGTCTTTCCAGCTGCTCATATGTTGATGGTAGAGGTAAGGAGAGGAGCACAGAGAATGTCCAGTGGGAAAGTGATGAAAGCTGGGGATGCGTAGGATGGGAAGACAGTGCTTACAAGGGTTGTTCCAGAAGAGCTGGGAACCACTGCATTGATTTTTGGATGCTGAATGTAAGATGCCTAGGACTTTCACTTTAGAATGTTTAGTGGCAACAAGCACTTCATACATTGAAAGCTCAGCCTGCATTGAGGTCACTTTTGAATGTGCTCTGTGTATTCACGCTTCTGTAAATCAAACCCCATGCCTGAAGCCAGGATTTATGAAAATAAAATTGAGGAATTAGTGACTATTTGAGGGCAAAAAAGTGATTCAAGTGATTTATATAGCATCATATAGCATCCGTGGCAGGTGAGGAAGTTGTATACACTTTCCAGGTCAGCTTATCAACTGATGTATCTTTCATTTTGTATCATCCTGGTCTCTTTCAAAACATAACCCTTTCCCCCTGCCATCCCCCAACAGCCAAAGTGAGTGTTCCTTTAGTTACAGCTTAGTTCCTTCTCCAAAAACAACTCAACCATGTGCAATGAATGAGGCAAGAAACTTGTTAAAATAGCATTACAGTCCGTTTTGTACATGTTGTGTCATTAAACACAAGGGAGAGAACAGAATTGTATGGTCAGCCCTAGTCTGATATTTCTCAGGTTTGGAATTCTGGATTTTGAAAACTCTGTTGTAACAGATCATACTGTTGTAACACAAGTTTTTTTGTGTGCAATTTTACAGTAGTCCGAAAATGTTAATATGCAGTGGTCGAGAAGATTGATGGATTCTAAATATATCAACAGGGAGTTAACTGGGGGTATCTCAAGGGGTTATTTTAGAGACAAACAAGACAAGACAGTTATTTTGAGGAGCAGTCATATAATTCTTTTACATGGAACAACTCTTTGAGAGATGTCTGATTCACTGATAATTAAAATTATAAATGAGTCTTGTTTGGCCTGAGTGATTATGTTCATGCTCCAGTGACCATAGCCTCTAAGTACTAAGGCATATAATTAGACCCTTCTTTGACCTTTCAATATCATGTTGACCATATCTAGGTTATAACAGATCCATAGCCTACATAGTTGTTTAGGGCCAGATAGTGTTTTCATGCAAAATTAACGGAAGAAGTTTCTTCAAAGCTCCTTGTTCCATGCATAGCACAAGAATAGGTTATTGAAACAGCGGCTCTGGTATGATACGATGAACTGTAACTGAACTTACTGAGGATGGGTACTTTGTATGTATCATCTTCCTTCCTGTCCAGCATTCTTTGTCTCATTCTAGGTGATTTAACTTGTCATATTTTAAACATTTTTTTTCCATTCAGCAGCAAGATGTATGTTTTAATTGGACCATAGGAATAATTATTATATTTTACCAATAACAAACTTTTGTGTGTTTAGCTAAATATAATAATTCTACTTTTACAGTAGCCTGACAAGGTACATAATTCGCATGAAGCAGCTAGGTGCTTTGTACATCCGAAGTAAGCATTGCCTGCCTAAACTGCAAGAATAGGGTTTTTTCATTCAAAGGTAATTATATAGTTTGGGGGACTTTTGCATATAAAATCCAATTACTAATCCCTTTTCCTGAAATTTTAGTTTGGCTATTTCCACTTCAAGCATTTTAAATTTTGACAGTTTTTGTAGAATGAAGTGTCACACGAAGGAAAATGACAAAACACAGGACACTAACAAGTCTGTCAGGCACTGCTGAGAATTTTCTCAAGTTAGAAGACAGCCAAGATAAGCATTCCCTTGAAATATCCTGATGAGCCTGAACTCTCAGAGGGTAGTTAGTGTTCAGTGTATGAACACAGCACTTCTTTTAGGTACCCAAGAATACAAATAATCATTATGGAAATTATAATCATTATGGAAATCATATAATAATGGAAATAAAATGAAGTTATGAAATAGAAACTAGGGAGAAGTATGTATCAGCTCTACATCTTGACTGCAGCTGTTACCTCACCTTACCTACTCAGGAATTCATCAAGACATAATGAAGCAATCCTTAATATTCCATGCAATCTTTAAATCTGTGCATAGCAACACATGAGACACACAATTTTTATATATTCATTGATTTGATGCTAACAAGTTGACAAGATATTGGACTAAACTGTACCCTAGTGTAGCTTTAGTACGGCTTTGTGGAGAATTAATATTGCCTGTTTTTCTTCCAAAGTCAGCTGTGAGAATTTCTGTAGTGCACAGTTTCCCTTTAATGCACTCAGGCAGACTTTGGAAATGAGGTCCAGCAGTAACTTTTTCTGGCAGTGCCTCCATTTTTCACATGCTAATTTAAATGATTTACATCATCTTCTACCCTGTCCCCAGCCAAAGTCTGCATTCTATACCTACTGTTGCAGGTAAATGGGCCCAAGATGTATTTAGAAGCCCAGATGAGAGGTTATTGAATCCACATACTTCGTGTATGAGGCATACAAAAGTCATATAAAATAGTCTGATGTCAACAACATAAAGGAGTATAACACTTTTCAATTATTGATTTTAAACTAGCCTTTTGGTAAACATGTCTTTGGCTCTGATGTTTTCGGCTCTTAACTATGAAAGAAATTGGTGTGGTTTTTTGCTTTGTTTTTTGTCTTCCTAATTTGTATAAACTGGGCCACATATGCTGTCTTTACAACGGTAGATCAAGGTTTTTCTGTTTCCTGTGTTGGTTTCATGTGTAAGTCAGGAGTAAGCCCGTAACTTAATAGAGTTGTAGTAGCTTTGCATGGTTATGAAATAGATGAAGATTTGATCTCTGTGTTAAGTATCATTCAGTTTTGTTGGGTGTAATTTCCTTCATAAGCATTAATTATGAAGTCTGACTTGCTGGAAGTGGTGTGTCTGCTCGTGGCATGGAATTGTTTCATGAGCTCTGTTCCTCTTTCCACTGAAACTCATATAAAACACGTACTGTGCAAATGATTGCTCTGCCAGAAAAATACTTGTAGGCTAAGGTTGTGCTAAAAAGGGCTGAATAAACTGTAATTTTTAATTTATGGGGCTGAAGATACTGGAAAGTGTAATCTGAATTTGAACCTTTTTTTAATTACTAGGGAAGATTGCTCCTGGTCATTGTTTAATGCCGTCTTTCATTCTAAACCACTGACAGGAGGCTGCGTCACCCACTGCTGAAATGGATCTAATGCTCGTATTTAAACCATGTTAGCAGCAAGAAAAGGGCGTTGGTAGGAGGGCAGCAGAGAGACGATCCTTTATGTAGCTGGATCTTCTTTTTTGGAATTTACCTTTCTTAGAAAAGAGATGCTAGGGAAAGGATGGATGCACAGATGCATGGGGAAGAGCTTCCTTTCGGAAATCGACGTATGTTACTTGCATGTTCCTGGGGAGCCATGGCACGCTGGGAGCTGTTGGAGTTGCAGCTCCAGGGAGCAGGGTATGAGAGAGATTGGGGCCAGAGTGGCTCCAGAAAACACTGAACCTCAGGTGGTGAGTGCCCGGGAAGTCACGCAGGGTTTGGGGTCTGGCCCATTCTGTAAAGGACGGATTTGATCTTCACGCATTTCTCGTCCCCTTTCTGTCACCTCTCATGACTCCTGTCAGCTCCCCTGACTTTTACGTTGAAAGGGACAACTCCCGTTCATTCTTCTGTTGTGCAGGGAAAAGCTGTGGTTTGACCTGGTAGCGCAGGAAATTTTGAAGCCCCTCTGAGAAACAGAAGATCTAATAGGAGTCCCTAAGAAACATGAGTAAGGCAACTTAGGATACCATTTTCTAAGAGGTGTTTTTTTTTACCAGTGCAGAACCTGCTTTAATTACCGTGCGGTTTCTTTTACTCTGTTATATTTCATCCAGTTGTACTGTCATTCAAGTTTTCAAAATATGAATATTCCCTTTTTATTGTGAAAAGAGGATTATAAAAAGATGCTGCTCAAGTAAAGAGTGCACACCTGCTGTGTTAAGGCCTTGCCCTCTTTGTGGTTACTTGGGAGAATGCTGTCCTAAAATAACCCCTCTTCCAAGGCAAGCATATCAAGAGCGTCTCCTTTCAATTGATTGTATTTTAACTATTGACTATGAAATCCTGATTTAAATATGAATAGATGTAATTTTTTTTTCCTGGAGTTAAATTCTTCTATTTGATTTTGGGTCTTTGCTTGTGTATTCTCATTTTGTAAGGCAGCTGTTTAGGCTTATGCAATACTAGATAATGCTGACTGAACCTCCTGTGTTTGTTTGCATTATGCTTTTGTTTTACTCTGCAGTTCCAAATGATAGGTTGCAGTAGGTATTCAATTTTCTGATGAGGCTTAAAAGAACTTTGGCTCTCCAATGCATCAGCCCACGACTCCTGTTTCACCATGATAAGAAAGTGTTTGCCTTTAGGGAAGAGGAAAATGATTGAATGCGTGTGTTTTACATTACTTGAACCATGATCATTTTACTGAAACAAGCCAAGACATTAACAAGGGTTTGGCCATGAGGGAATTAAGACTCAGTCACGTATCTTATATCCTAGTCAGATGTTGCTTTTCTTTTCTTAAGAAAAAAAGAAATGGTGCTGGAGTTGAATGCAGTTGATTCTATATAAACATATATAGATAAGAGCATATGTGTCCATCCACATGCGCAGGTGGCCTGTATGCAACATCTGTATGTAAAGTACGGTGTTATCACTGAATGCTAATAGTGATCCTCAACTAGCAAAATGTATTTGGAGAAGAAAAGACCATTTTAGCATTTAGATAGTGGTCAGAATTAATGAACAACGAGATGTGATTCTACCAAGTTCAGTGCCATTATTCATATGGATTTGAATATAAATCAGAGGTATGTAAAATTCGTATGTAAAACTGTGTTCTTTGTTATATATTTATTGCATTATAATTCCTTGGTAATTATTTTAGCCTCCATCTAGACTTTGTGCCATTTTTGGACCTTAGATCCACTCTCCTTCAGAAGTTGTCTGGCCACAGTCTTCCTTCCTCTTAAAATTTTGGGGTTTATCTTTGAAGTTTCTCCTGAGATGTATCCAGAAATATCATTGCTTATAGGTCTTTGAGATTCCACGTGTCACTGTTCCCTGGAAGTGGAAAGCCACTCGGATGGCAGTTCAGATGATAATCTAGATGTTGTAGCATGATCTTCTATGCTGTACCAGTACTGATGTTCATCCATCCACTTTCTTTCAAACAGGAGCTGCATGATGTCCTCTTGTACAGCATGATGTAAGGGGCAAGCACTGGACCATTTGCTGATATTTTGTAAAAAGTGATGTTCTAAAAGACAAGAATTCTTTGCAGCAGTACTTCATAACCAAGTTGCTTCCATAGACTAAACCACGCCAATGAATGGAAAAGAAAGTCCTGAAATCTTCCTACCAAAAATAGAATGGCATAATTCACAAAACCTTGTTTCAAACAACAATATGATCAAAATGAATCTTCATTAGATGCAAATTCAGCCCTTCTCCTGAAGCTGGTAGGGCACCAGTGGTTTATCATATTCATAATCATATTATCATTTAGGTTGGAAAAGACCCTTAAGATCATAGAGTCCAACCATCAACCTAACACTGCCAGCTCCACTTCAAAACTCTGGAAATGGTTACCTTTTTGTTTAGAGAATGATACTGCAAACTCTTGGACTTCCCAGGTTGCCAGGCCTCTGGGAATCACCATATAGACCACTGAAGCTTGTGCCAACTCTGTGTTCCTGGGCAGCTCTAGGATTAAGCACTTAGCCAAGCCCTGTTATTTCATGCATCCTGGTGGGACACATGGGGACAATGTGTTTCAAAAACTGAAATGGTCGCAGTCTGCATGTTTATATTCATTAATTGCATGGACCAGCTCCTTTGGCTGTTTATGTCTGTCTGTTGCTGATACAGCATACGTGTCTATGTATTTCCTATATATTTTGTTTAGTTCTAATGATAGACGTTATGAGACCACAGCTCTTACGACGTTTCCTTATGTGTGCCTAGAGTTTCACACTGATATACAAGAGAAACTGTTTAGACTCCAGCCAGACTTTCTGGTGGTAGATTTTGGTAGTTTCTAAGGGCTGTTGTTTTCCCTGTGCTGCCAGGGTTTCTTGGGGGGGACACGGGAACTTTAGGCCTCATGGAACATGCAGCATTAACCTGTGAAATCAAGATTTTCCCTGCAACATAAGCTGTCACCCAGGAAAGCAGTGTACAATGCATTTGTGAAATGTATGAAAAGAAGTCCAGGAATTCAGTTAATTAACCACATCAGTTTCTTAACGTGATCAATTTTAATTAAACTGAATTTTAATAGAGATCTGTGTAGTCTGTAGAGAGCAATTGCTAATTCTACAAAGCATGTGCTGCTTTTCACTTCAGATTTGCTCCTATCTAATTAATATGGATAGGGCATTAAGCCTTTTTGGACTCTGGTGGTTTTCATTTCATGACTATTAATGATTTTAATGAACTGGACTAATTCAGTAGTTTTCATCCTAGTGTTTCACAGCTTTGTTCATCACAAACTTCAGGTTTATAATTGGTTTCCAGGTCTTAACAGTGGTCATTGATCAGCTTCAGCAGTTTCTTTTACGACCCAGTAGGAACACAAGAAAAGTTTTTAACCCTTTGTTAGCACAAGGGCACATCAAAACTGCCTCAGTATTGAGAGAAAGAAGATGGGATCTATGAGTTCATTGAACATGCCAAATTGTGTCTCAATGCAAGTTGTGTAGAAATGTTGCCATTTAAGACATAAGCCAAATGAAAAAGCAAATACGCAAGGTGAAACTCTGTCAGTCGTAAATTATGTCACACAGTTTATAATACAGAGGACCTGATTCTACACTGTTCCTCCTGCTAGTTTTTTATACCAATACAGAACTATCTTAAAGCATTGCTGTTCTAAATGTGTATTACCTAATTTTTATATAGATATTTATTTATCTATATATAAAAGGGTTGTGAAAAGCATGGAGACTGCTTGTTCATACAGTGCCATGTGTATTCAAAACTTTGCATTAATAAAACAACAGGCCTTTTTAACACTTTCTGTACCTTATGTGTTTCGATTAGAAACCCTTCATAGGGTCATTGCTCTGGCTGCACAAAGACTGTCACAAAGCATCCTTCTCTTGGTAGAGGCCTTTAGTGTGCTATGTATTATTACTAATACCAAACACCGTTCAGTAGGACTTAACTCCACCGTTGAGATAAGTAAAAATGCATATATATATTATTTTTGTATTTAAAAATATTAAATATTTTCAGTGGAGGTTGAGCAAGAAACCTTGTACCTGTAAGACAAGTTTTATTGACACCTACATAAAACATTAATGTGGAAGTTCTCTTTCAACAAACAAGCAAAACCCCTGTTTTGTTCATTCTTGTAGATACCTGCACTGCCTTTGTGGTCCTTGAGAAATTTAGGACAACCAATTCAGAGGAAGCAAATAGTATCAAGTTTCATTTTTAAGTTAGCTGGTCATCTTAGACTTGGGAAAATAAAAAATTAAAAAAAAAAACTTTTGCAAATTTGTTTTAGATGTAAACACTTATTTTCATTTACAAGCTACATAGAGTGCTTTGCAGTTGCTACAGACAATGTGCTGAGCCATGGAAATAAGCAGCCGTATGTGTCATGGTGATGGTATTGGTGTTTTGTTTGTTGAAAATCTTGACCGTTGATCAAGACTAAGTGTAGAAGGTAAAACAGAGTTAGCTTGCTATTATACAGTGTACTCAGCAGTTACCTGGCTGTTTGCAGATGGCCATCTGCAGAAGGACGCAACCCACTGTGGGACCACTTCTCATTGGCATGAGAAGGCACCACGGTCTGGTGAACTGAGCTACCTGTGGGCACCGACTTCCTTTCAAATGAGTCAGGAAGAAGCTGTGCTCTACAACGCTCTTCTGCAGTTGCGTACCAACCTTTTTATTTCTCTTTCTCATGAGCCACGCACATTTGGAGTCAGTGAAGGTGAAGCATTTCACACCAGTAATTTCCTAATGTTTGTATACATTTCTAGTCTTCATTTACTTGATTTCTAAGTGTTAATGATAGCTTGGAATATTTGCAGTCTTAAAAAAGAAAAGTGCACATCTTGTCTGGAGGCAGATCAGAGACCCCAGATGTGAACCTTCAAGTAAAGCATCAAGAGGCTATGAATTAAGGCTGAAAAATAATGTGATGTGTTGTTTTTTTTTTAATTTTCATTTGAATTCTACCAGGAGAAATAATAGCAGCTTTGATATAATACTAGAGATATATTTTGTAGGTTGTTTGGTGCTGAATGGAACTGTATTTGTGCCACTTCACCAGTGTCTGTTGGTACCATTTGCCCATCATCTACCGCTGCACACAGGATAATTGTGTTCAAGTTCTGTGTGGATAAGAGCAAGTTACAAGAGAGCAAGGCTTATGTATATTCAGAAGATTAAACAATGATCATAACTATTCCTTCTAGTCCTGTAATCTCTGCAGGCATTAGCATAGGATTCCCATTCCTCCAGAAAGACACCTCACTCTCTGAGAGAAGGATCTCTTTCCTACTGCTGCCAGCTGTAATCTCTTTGGTTGTACCTGAGATGAGAAGACGCTTATCCAACTGTGCTGTGGTTTGGAAATATCTCTGTTTCAGCACCGATGTGTGTGACTCTGTCAGCTGCAGTAAAGATCCATCATGCTTTCCAACTGTCTCTTAATCCCACTTCAGTCTTTGTCAGGGTTTGTTTTTTAACTGCCTTCAGACTGTGTCACTTCTTAATAATATAAGAAGGATATCATGTATGGATGTGTAAGACCAAAATTGTTTGATTGTTAAAAAATAATGGTGAAAAAGATTCTAATGACTTTCTTTATTCTCCAAAGCAGTGCTGGGTTGTTTTTGGGGTTTTTTTGAGCTCGCTTTTTCCATTCATCTAGCATTTTTAGCACTTTTAACATTTTTAAAACAGTGCTGTCTGAGTCAGAGCTAAGAAACATGCTGAAGTAGTAGCATGTAGTGAGTAGGATAGTGAAAGATGGTGAATAGCATTTGACATTTAATGGCTCAATGTTTTCACTGAAAAGTGAATAGAAGCTCTCATTTTATTTACTTGCTGCTTGTGAGGTTTGAGCTTATGTGTAGTTTAGCAAGCTTCTGTTATAAAGCACTGTGATGACTTCTTGGAGTGAAGGTAAGGGGGAGGTTTGACCATATGCTTATTACATTTTAAGAAAGAATAGTTATCCTTGGATTTCTACTCTGTCTTGAATAGATTTTGACACCACTGGAAAAAATGCATTAAAAAATCCTTCTGGACAAAATTAACAAAGCAGAATGCCTCTGACTCCCAGTCTCTTTCCCTATTTTGCTCTGTCTGCCCTCCAGAACAGACTCCTGGGAGGTGAGCAGTATTCTGACTTTATGATGACTTGGAGCAAGATTCGCATGACACTATCTGTGTGTGTGTGTGCGCCCCAGGCAGGATTTATTCATTTTGTGTAACTTACAATATGCTGCAATGATTCTGTACAGTCAGGAACCATTCTATACAGAAGGATTAAGAGCTGGGTTTACAGCTGTAAGAAATAGAGATATGTAACTATGTTTTGTAATCTACTAATTCTCTTTCAGTGATGAGTGTAAATGTTAATGTGCTGACATGAAATCCATTGATGCTGAGACACCACTGTTAAAGGTATTGTATAGGTAAATTCTTGATCTTATGGTATGGTCCACAAGAATTGACTGGAAGGTGTTTCAGAGTGTATGTAAGGAAGGGTACGGACAGATTAGAACAGGTTGCCACGCAGATTTTAACCATTATAATGGCTGTTGTCATGTCACTGGACCAAAAAGATGTTAAAAAAGCAGATGCCAGTTTATTCAGTTAAGTTGAAAGTGGCTTTTTCAGTTTGCAGTTTCTCCCTTTGATATAATACAAGTGCTACTGAAAACAGTAGAAGAAAAGGAGCACAAATAATGGGGAAATAAAGATAAAATAACATTAAAATACAACAAATGACTGTTTTATTTAAGGACGTGGTTTTGTAATCTAGGGTCAGAGGGGAGGAAAAACTTAAAAAGCAATACCAGAAATGGACAGAACTATGTTATATTGTCCTGAGAGTAGCGTTGCTGCAACACAAAAAGCAGCTGTGATTTAGAAAATGGTCACGTTTGAAATGTCTACATCCCAGTTTTCCTTTTTCTTTCATCATTGCAGTCAGCACAGTAACAAAAAATAGCTCTCATGATGTCATAAACTTTACTGAAGAAAGCAGTGTCTTTCCTGAATTATTTATTTTACATAAAACATTTATAAAGTGCTACCAGACAACATGTAAAAGCAGTATAATAAAATCAATAAGCATTAAAATCAGAATTAATTTGGGCACCTTGTACATTCTGTGGGATTCTTCTTCAACTGTGCCCTGCATGTGGCTACAAAACACCTTTTCTGACATCCTTGATCCTGTGGCCTCTCTGGGGAGGCTCTCAATATTTGAACAATGTTGCTGGACTGTCCTCAGCCAGCTGCCAGCTATTGCCAAGGGACCGTTTCCCAGCTGGGAGCTGCGTGTCATGGTTTGTGCTGGCTTTGCCATTCTCCCCCTCCCTGTCACCGGTGCCTTTCTCATGCAACAGCCGTATTCCTGCACTAGCATTCCTGCAGAAGCTTGAAGTGTAGCACAAAGTTGGCTGACTTGGCCCATGAAGCACTGTCCCTTTGGCTGGGGTTCTCCCAGCTGCCCCTGTCCCATAGCTGGGAGAGGTCCCAGCTTTAGGGTACATAAACTCCTTTGGAATAGCAGAGCTTTAGGTCCCATAAACTCCCTTGGAACAGCAGAGTAAGGACTAAGGAAATGACCTATTGCAATGAACAGTGATCGTTAATCTCAAGTTTGGAAAGATGATAAAATTCTCAATGTAAGAAATAAAAAGCAGCTAAGGAGTTCAAGTAATGTGGAGAGGAGATAAGATAGCTCTTCCTCTTATTGAATCAATATATGTGTAGTTATCTGAATTAATAATGTCACACAAATAAGGGATTTCTGTAAAATGACAGCATTACACAGAGCATAAAAGCGTAACATACTGACATCACTTTGTTTAAAAGCCAACTCTCTGCATGTGTACAAGACAGAGGCACTGGACTTTGCAAATACAGTTTGGCAAGTGAAATTAGATCATTTTATCACACACACAAAAGCTTTGCAATATGCGCTTTGGTGTCATATATTCCATCACAAAATTGCCGAGTGATAGTGTTGCTGTGAGGTAGTGCTGGTGCAGCCAAATACCTCTTTGAGAGTGCTACTTCATCCCTTCATATAGTTTGAAGGTGCATCTCTTCAGTTCATCCCCTGATGAGATTCGTACCCTGGTGAGGTAGGTTATCATGCTACCAACTCTTGCTGTGCTCAGTATTTCTCATCTGCTGTGTCATCTGCTTGTTTCAGAGCAATCCCTCTGGGTTTCCTGAATTAGTACAGCATAGTTCCTCTGAGGCAGTATTGGTATTGCCTGCTGATAAGCTGTCAATAGGTTTCCCAATAATAACCTGTCAGATGCTATGTGCGCTAGTGTGATTTCTTGGTATGTAATTTGTTGGTAGGGTATAATAGGTCCCATTTAGTTTCTAGACAATGTCTGCCAACAGATGGTCCTCATACTTGTACCTCTTCTTCTTGGTAATCCTGTTGGTTCCAGATTGCAATCACAATTAAGTATCTGGAAATAATTGATTTATTTTTTTTTAATGGAGTCTTTAGGTCAGCTGCTGAGAGAAAAAAAATCTGGCAGAAAACTTGCTTTGATTTGGAGCAAATCTTAGCTGTATATTTTCTCATCTCAATGAAAGAGGGGAAAATTGAACCAAGCATATAATTCAAACTTAAATGAGCACAAAAAGACTGCTGCTTCACTACTTTTCCCACAAGAACTTGAACTTGCATCTCTCAGAAAACTGACTGTAAGGCCAGGCAATAGAGTCACTTGCTTTCATGTGCTGGGGGTTTTGTTTGCTTTGGTTTTGTCTCAGTAAATATTTACATGTTTTGTACTCACTGAAGGAGTATCAACAGCAGAAGCTGAGAGCACATAGACAGGGGCTGTGTATGGTTTTGGGTTGTGAAGTGAGAAATGAAGGTTCAGATTTTCCTAAGCAGAGAAATATATTGAATCTGGCTTTGTGTTGCTGTTACTGGACAATGCTGCTGACAACTCCACTGCCAAGTTAGAAAATGGATCTTCAAAATTTTTTTTTCACTCTCCAAGCCTGTTTTGATGGGTTTCTCACAGATTCCCTATTAGTTTTGGCCCATGTAGACTTGGCGTGGCCCAAATTAAATCTTCTGGTAAATAACTTGGATAATATTTTCAATTTTGCATGTGTGTACTTGCTCGTTTTTTGTTGTTATGTTGGTTTTTTTTTAAAGAGCATTGTCTGCATATCAGTCCTCTTCAGCAACAGGCAAAAATATGTGGTTAAACTGATGTTTTGCTAAATTTTGTAGTTTGCAAGTGTATTAGACTCAACAGATGTTTTAAATTGTACAGGAGCTATTTACTTTCAAACTGCAACAGTCACTGGGACTGGTGAATGTTCTTTGTGCAGTATAAGAAGCCTAATCTGCTAATTTTTCCATAGTATGTTTTCCTGGGCTGGTCAGAGTGTACTGGTCTCATGACTGAACTGCTAAAGCACCTAAAAAGCCTCTAAGACTTCGTAGAAAAGCCGCTCTAGCATATGACTGTTGTATGTTTTTGCACAGAGGCTCACCAAACTGTGAGTTTTTATTTTTGCAACCTAACTTCTGTATCTATAGCAAATCAAACAAGAGATCTGCTTGCTTTAACTAAAATTTGTAACACAGCAAAGCCCTTTGCATGCCTATTTTTCTTTGGTAAAAGTAAAAATATTAGTAGTAGAATTCTACTTAGAATCAGGTTTTGTCCATTTAAGTACTTGCCAATAGTCAGATATGACTATAATTGAGCCCGTTTGTCCTGGTTTCAGCTGTT
>VZTL01080644.1:0-10990 GCA_013400535.1 Scopus umbretta
AATAAAAATAATAATAAACAAAAAAATAAAGGAGCAATTTAGCCTGGATTTTGAAGAAGCAACGATCATCATAGCTCAGTCTAGGTCTGGCAGAACCAGCCGTAACTGCCTCTCTACACACGGTGGGAAATACACGGCTTCATGTCACCCTGCCTGGCTACAGGGACTGAAGGTAGGGGAAATCTGAGGATGGAGGATAATTCAGTGACAGGGGCCAGCACAGAGACAATTCTCTCATCAGCCCGGTATTAGCCTCCCAGATTTCCTGAACCATTGCTGATTTCAAAGTACTTGGCCACACTTTGAAATACAGCATTATACAGCCAAAAGCAAGGAAATACCTAAGCACTTCTTTGCATACAATTGGCTTTTCAAAAATGTTTTCTCACCACTTCTGAGACTCAGCTACTGAGCACATTGAGAGAATTAAAAAATGCACCTGTGAAACTTTGCATATGACAGGAAAGCAGCAGCTGCTGGTTTTCTTTCATTGTCCAGTTCCTCTGATTCCCTCTGCCTTCCCTTCCCCAGGAAAAAGTGGAAGAGAATAATCAAACTGGGGCAAGAGGGCCATGTGCACAGTGTCTGAAGTCAGCACCAATCCAAGGTACAGTCTGCTCTATGTGTAAAGATACACAACATGTCCGGCTGAAACAAATAACTGAGCAGAACTGCCCCCCAGAATTTGTAGTACTAAAGAAAAGATTTCCATTAACCACAACTATAGGTTGCAGAGAGATGGAGCCAGCTGGGCTCCACACTGCAGCACCTTTGATTTGCTACATGCCAACTCAACAAGTGGCATCCACCATCCATAAAATCGGTTTGTTATTGTTTTTTATGGATCATGATCTGTATTCTTCCAGGCTTAACAGAAGATTAGGGCTATGCTGTCCCGTAGTCGCAATAGAGGATGCACAGCACAAGGCAGTGGGAAGAAATCATGACTAAAGGGCATTTCTATATTCCCTGAGCCCTGCCAGTTCTCTTGGCATTGAATGCCAAAATGATACCATTCCACAGGCCAGAAATTGTGGGGGCTGGTAAACTGGTCGTTGCTTATATTTGCAAAGAGAAGTCAAAGCACTGGCACTGTCATTAGCTCAGGATTTGCACTCTGTGGGAACTGCTAGATATCATGCTCCTGATTAATCATTTTCTTTCTACAGGGGTACCAAGCTGGTAAATTAGGCCCCAAAGGGAGCAAAATATCAAAATTTTCTAGGTTTGCCTTTCATCTCATCTTTCCCATAAATGCAGCCCCTCTGTCGAGTCCTTCATTCCCTATTCCCTACTCTTCCAGTCTCCCCTGACTCCAGGCCTTTGCCCCTCTGGCTTATTTTAAACCTCAGTGATGCAGAATATCAGTCAGAAGGAGGGATGTTTGCCTGGGGAAAAGAGCCAAAGAGGACATTTCCATCTTTTTCACAGGGACTGATGACTGGAAGGGGGAGTTCACAGCAGCTCCTCCAGCAATGGTCCTTTTTTTCTGCCTCTCAGTAAAACAGGCATTAAGAAAAACCCATCATAATTTGGATCCCTTGCCTATCTAAATCTTCTTCCTAATACTTCAAAACACTGTCTTACAGACAACAGAGTCAACAACAGACTATTATTGCACCCATTGAGTGAGAACCGCCCCTGGTAAATTTTTATTCTTCTGTGTTTTTCTCTATTTTCTGGGTAGATAAATAAGAGCAGAAGTCTCTTGAGATCAAGAAAGAAACAGGGCACCAACATACAACAAAACTGCTGTTTTCTTCAAACTGCTTTCTGTGGAAAAAAGCAACCGGCTACTGGAGCTACTTCTAAGCAACCAGAATGTCATGAGATTCAGAAATACATGTCTGGGGAAAATATGCATCCCAAGTGCAGCTGAATAGGAGATGTCCAGATGTCATTCTTTTTCCATTCCGGGGAAGGGGAAAAGGTTTCCTAAAAAAACGTATTTTTTCCCCTGTCTCAGGAAAAGCTGCATTAATAAATAACTACTACAATATGAATCTCTGCCCTGGCTCCATCTGTTAAGCCACTACAAGACTCCAGAGAGAGTCTTCACACAAATAGCACTAAATATAAATTTCAGGCTGCTCTTCATTTCTTTCTCAGAACAACAAAATCAGGAAGAACAGCTAAGTCCATGCTGCCAGGGTGAAGGATGGTTGCATTTGCCTAGGTTCCATCAGTGGTAACTGCTAGTGTACAAATGGACCTTACTGATCATTGGTCAGATTTTTTTACTGATCAGGTCATGTTTTTTCCATTAATGGATGAACCACCAAGGAAATACGAGGCAGTTTCTGCTTGTCCCAGAAGAGCAAAGAGGTTATCTTGAAGTACACTCTCCCCCTGGAATGTGGTTAACAACAACTTGCAGGACAGACAGCATGGAAGGGAACCAAGGCTGATAAAACCTCTCTAGGGAAACTTCTCTCCAAACACTCTCCCAGCTACATTTTCTGTAGCACTGTCCTGATGCACTAAGGTTTTACATAGTTAGGTGTAGACGTTGCAGTTACAGGACAGGAGGGTGATGAGGGATAATAAGCGGATACCAGCACACTGGACTTCTGTGGAGGTGTAATGGTCAGCTGCAACTGGAGGGTAAACTTGGGTGAACTTGGCCTTAGAGAGTAAACTATGCCTTGGCAAGGCTGTAGGTTGCTATTTCAAGAGCAGGAAGGGATAGTTTTTAGAATAAAGTTTACCACATAAATGAGTTATAGGTAACATTTTAATTGATTATGTAAAGTAACCCACAACTACAAGCTGACAGGAGGAGCACAGTCCTCTGGGATCAATGCCAGGGACTCTGAGATCAATACCTCCTTGACATCCCAGCCTTTTGTCATATTAACAATACCTGCTTTCTTTAAATCCTTAATTTCCATATTTTTTCTACTCTTTTTTGTTAATAAAAATCCTTGCTAGTTCACGTTAGTTTCAGCTCATTTTCCAAGTGTCCCTTTTCCTCCTGAGTTTTCTAACTTTTCTGCATCCTCACCTCTATGGTCCACTTTGTCTCTCTATACATCAGCCTTCTGAAACTTTGCTAACATTCCTTCGTATTTCTTCATAACTGTCCAACAAGTTCTCATAATAATTTCAGTATTTTGGAATTTCCAAATCCTTTCCAGGGATTCAAGATCTGTGCTTTCCATACATTTCTTCAAGTTTCTTTCCAAGCCTTCAGCTTTGTGCATGAGAATAACCAGCTGTATTGTAACATCATTTCATCAGAAAAAGCTCACTAAATTCCTGTGCACTGTAGCTACCCTGATCACATATGGAGTAGTTCTAACCAAGCAGAATTTCCTAGCAATTCTACATCTCTGTGGAGACATGGACTCTTTAGGCTATCAACTCCTTTAGCCATCTGCTCATTAACTTGTCACATCTGACCGGAGAGGAAGGAGGACTCTGTTCTGCTGACCCATGGCTTCCAGAGTAGCAACAGAAAATGTCAACAGCAGCAAAACATGTGTGGGACTTGTAACCAAGGGCTCAGTGTCTCCTGCTTGTGTTACTTGTTCAATTCCTAAATAAAACCCCAGCCAATCATGTCAGTGGGCTTGTGTGTGCCACACACTGGACATGCTCTATACCACAGGTTACCTTGTTCTTGCCTTCTTCAACCTCCGCAGCCCAGGCATCACCCTGCCTCCACCAGCTGCCTTGGCTGCAACGCACAGTCCAAAGACTCTTCAGCCAAGGAAAAAACGCTTTCCAGCAATGCACCCTCCAGCACCTTAAAGCAGCATCCTCAGGTGCCACCCCTCTGTGAACACAAGGTATCCAGGGCTTCCCAAACTCCATCCTGTGTTCCTGCCCATGTCTGTGGAGGACATAGGCCTGTATGACACAGCCTGGAAAACACCTCCACAGTGTCTGAAAATATGCAAACTATCCAGCACTGTAACAGGCATGGTGATGAGTGCTGTCCTCTTGAGCCTACACTCCTCCTGAGCAGAGTGGACCCCTGAGGACCCCTTTTCCCTCCATTCACATTTACTATTTTGCCTTGTTCTTGCATCTTGTGGTTTATGAACCCGAGCACTTTTCTCCCTCCCCACCCTCATGCTGGGCTTCTCTACATCCTGCTTGTAACCTTGGTACTAAGTAAAGTGCTGCATAATACACAGGAATTTGTTTTTGATGTAATGGCCTGGCACACAATGCTCTTAACAGCTATTTTTATGCTTCTTAACTGGATGTCTTGCCATTTGCATTCTAAATGGCTTTTAAGTCTTTTTCTATGTCCTCCCACTGAGAAGTATTAATGTCCATCAATAACCTCTGCTCCTGGGCCCTCGCTCACTGATTCTCCTCCCACCAGTCCCTCCAGCTCACAGAGGCCCTGGTCTGACATCCTCCCCAGCATCCCAAATCTTTTTTTCCCTCTGTTTTGTAACATTTTCCTTTTCGGGATGCCAAATTCTCTCCCTGCCCCCAATACTATCTCATCTACTGATTACTTAAAACTCATGCATCACTTCTGTCACCATTTCCATATAATAGTGTACGCAGTTTTTGTGACAAAGCTGTCACGGTAACTTGAAGTTTGTCAGATTTTCACTTCATACATAATCTGCAAAACTTCACATTATTAAACATGTTCTGATGCTCCCAATTACTCACAAATTATTCCATTGCCAGATCCCACTGCTATACTCAGTCAACATTTGTCATCCTGAAGAAAACTTCCAGATTAAGTTGACGTTGCTTCAGGGCATTGAGGAGGGAGGGTGCTCTTCTGTCATGCCTGGAGCGGACTTAGAGGAGATCAAAGTCTCTAATACTTTTCTGGCTCAGCTGGTGGATGGACTTAAGAGCTGCAATAGGATGGGCTGCTAGGGAACATGATTACTTCTGCACACATCTACTGAGCCTTAAAAACATGATACAATAGCTGTTGCCATCCCTTTTCAAGCACATTCCATGTTAACACTCACATTTTGATCAACTAGCATCAAATAAATGTATGCTGATAGATCTAGATGTAAGTTAGATAAGCCATAACATTATGCTGAAACTCTAGTAGGTACTAACAATCCTGCATTCCCCTGCTTGGAGCCCACAGAAATGCTATGGGAGCCTGGCAGAACCAGACATTTCATACACATCTGTGCTGCTGTAAAGACATTTCATTCAATAATTTCACTTCCCATTTCATTTGACTTACGAACACCTATTCTGAGTCTGGCTCAGCCTCCGGCTGGTGGCAGATGGATTTGCCTTATTCTTTATTAGGCAGTGAGGCTTAGGTGTGAGGAGACCACTTTATTTCCTTTCTAATCTTAACTTTAAGTGTAATTACATGCAAGTATTTTTCCATCTGTTACCTGATTTTCTCCTTCATAGGCTTCAGACGTTACTGGAACTACTTCATCTCACAAAAAAATTCTTGCTCCAAGAAAGAATAAAAAAACTGCTAAAGCTTTTCCCTGTGAAAATCTAAAAGATTTAATCAGGTAAAATGTATTGACCGATTTCTAATCTTTAAATTCCCAATTTTTTAAGTCCCAAGACACTTTTTTTACTGTGCAAAGCCTATATTAATAAATTAATAATTAATAGATCAGCTATCAAGAATTACAATAACAAATTGCTTAATAAATAATTTAATAGAGTAATACATAAACATGCTTTCCCCCCTCTGTATGCAGAGTGACTTCTGGTTTATTCCTTTCTTTGATGACAAATTACATTTGCTCCACCTTCTCTGAACAGCTTACACCATTATATTTTATATTTGATCCCACTGGGACATCCTGTCATAAAAAGCTCATGAGAAGGTTTAAAAACTGTGTATTTGTCCTGTTTCTGGAGTGAGAGCAGACAGAATCACATACGTTGCCTTTCCACAGACACTCATTCTCCACCAAGCTCAGCAGCATCCTGAGGCCCTTCTTTGGCATTACTGAAGAAGACACTATTACAGTTTTCTCCATCACTTCGCGGGAGCTGCTACTATTTTGGAGTATCTGCAGGATGGCCACTGTGATCTGCTACATATTAATTCCTATGTTATTGGATTCTGAATGCAAGAGTGGCTATTGATAAATTATTTTCAAGTCAGGATTATCTGACTCAAAACCTACTGCTCTAATGAAATTAGAAATTCAGTTTGCTCTCTGCACTCTGTTGACACACTCCAGCACACACTTCATGGCCTCATCCCGGTGACAATACCCATTACTCCTCTATATAGTTCCTTTTTTCCCCCTCTGATTTCACCAAGTGAGCAAGAGAATAATGGTGTGAGTTCCAGCTTCTACATAAAGGAATGCCTCTACTTTCTAGTATTTCCATCTTGTAGCAGCCTCTACGAACTTTCCATCCTCCACATACTCTCCAGTAACTACCAAATTACCCAGCTGCTTTTTTGATATGTCACAGCATTTCTCAGCTTTTTCTGCCAGGGCATCAGAAGCTGTAGCATGCATGAGCTTTCAGTTCTGTGATCTTCTGCTCAAGTTTCTGATTTTCACCTTCATCTCTTTATTTATTTGTACATTGAACTTTTCACATCCTCTTTCAAAGCTTCATTTGGCTCTGCTACAGCTGTAGTTGGTATCTGTCAAACCCTGAACAACTGCAGCTGTGCTCTATTCTTGTCAATATTCTGTTGTTTAAAAAAAAAAAACAAACACCTCACAAAACCCAAAACACACACAGACACACAAATTTAGGAATTTCCAGCATCTGTTTCAAATACATTCTGATTCATTTGTATAACAACCTTTTTGAGGGAGTCAATGCCAGGTGCTGCCTATGCATCTTCACAGAACATCCAGTATCCCGTACCTCTTACCTACTGCTCCCAATAACTCTAATTCATGTTTTCAAGATCAGTAAGAGCCAAATCTGCAAACTGGCTGCAAACAGCACTGTATTTGTCCCTCTGGGATCATCAGATTCTTGACCTTCTTGAATCTTGCTAACTTTATAAACTCTCTCAAAATCCCTTCCTACATCTACAGTACTAATTTCCAACTTTCTTGTTAACTCTTTCAATGTTACGATAGGTCCCCTTAATTTTGGTCAGTTATGATTACTTTGCATTGCACAGGCTTTTCTAGCAAAAGATATAGTAGGGTTTTCCAGTGTAAGTGGCATTCTCACTCAGCGGTCCCCTTTAGCCTTTTCCCCTTCTTTCATGATATATCATTTCCTCTCACTTGCTACAACCACATTCAGATTTATTGATCCTTGTACACAAATGGTCTCTTTTTATTGCATTTCCCAGTGGCCTATGAGGATTCCCCCAACACAGAAGGATTTCCAGCTCTTTGCAAATGTTGTAAAGAGCTGCTAACAAAAAGAATTCAAGAAGCCAGCATTGTTTGGAAGAGAAACACCTGTCACAAGTGAAGAGGCAAATAGACATTTCCTGGGAAGTAAACCATACAGTATGGTCAATAGGAAAGCAGAGCATCTCATCTATAATTTACCAGAAGCTGATCCTGCAACTAACCCTCTGCCTAAAATATCTGCTGGTTTCAACCTGAGGTCAACAGAAGGCACAGGAAAAGTGCCTTCTGAATTTCCTCCTGATGAGTGAGGATGGATGGAGAGAATGGCAAAAGTAGAAACAAACATGGAAGATAACAGAAAAAACAGGTATCAATAGGATGGTGGAAGGGAATAAAGTGCTAGTGAGAAGGAGTGTATTCTGTCCTCTCCCCTAAAAAAGTAATTTTCCACTGAACTCTGCTACTTTGCTCTTCCTTTTATGCCTGGTTTATTACCCTGTAAGGGTATGCTCCTCCCATTCTGCTCCCTGGATGATCCTGTCTCTGCTGCAACACTCATATTCTGTCCTGCTGTTCTGCAAGTCCATCTTGCCTCTGCGCTGTAAGCCCCTTCCTCCTTTCCCTGTATTATTTTAATTCCCTAAAATTCCCTGTCTCTCATCAGCACTTACAAGCCCATTCCATTTCCCATTCTTTCAACAGGTCTCTCTTTTTCTCTCTCTATAAAAAGGTCTTCTTTCACAGATGACAAACATGCTTCTTCCCAACCCCTTCTCCTCACCAAGACACATACTCTTTCCCATTTTTACATGATTGCTACTTTAATGCAAACCACTCCAGCTTCAGTTCTTCCATCTTAAAATTACTAACCGTCTTCTTCCATGTCCTGAGTACTTCACTCGCCCACCCAACCATCTCACTCGCACTCAGTCTCCCTCTCCTCTTACAAACCCAGCCCCAGATTCTCCTTCCTACAGACCTCTTTCTTTGTTCTCTGAAATCTCCTCCAAGGCTCACCAGCTTTACTCCCCGCAGTTTTTCTTGCTGCCAAAACCCCAATTCCACCTGCAAATCTCATCTTGCTTTAGCTTGCTGAGCCCTTCCTCACTCACGCTCAGCTTTCTTGGTGGTGCAAGGCCAGCCAGGACATTTAGTAGCTCATATTGAGAAGCATCCACTTCATCAATCTCAAAAGGATGTTGACAAAAGCTTCTCAAAGGATGAGTGAGTCACTGTTTCTCTGCCACTATTTTATCCCTACCTACTGTAGGACAGCTCATTTAACAAACAAGCAGCCATACCAGGGGATTTGCTCTACTGACACCAACAGCATCAGTAAGACACAACCAACAGAAAAAGGAGGTATTATGATTGTAATATCAGCTCAATAGAGCATTTTGCGGCCCTTTTCCTGTCAGTTTAGAAACCCCATATGTTCTAATAGCATTGAATGTTTCATGTGTTTTGTTTGTCTTGATTCATCCCTAAGCCCCTCCAGCCAAATTGTAAACTTTGTGGTTCAACAAACCACACACTAAAAGTGGGTTACTAAAAGTCGATTCTACTTAAACTTACATATTGCTACATCAGTTACAAAGGATCTTGCACAAATTGAGTCAACAGACTCTGAATTTTATGGTTGGACAAAGATAACAAAGCAAAAATACACCAGCAAGAGGAGGCAGTATGCCAACATAAGTTATGAAGGATGTTTGGAAGACTTGCCATCTATATTCGAAAGAAACTGGATTCACAACTCAAAAAAATCTGGTAAAAATAATCCTCATTCAGTGGATTAAAACAGACTACTGCTTTATACTGAGCTAATAGCATTCATATGTTGTTTCCATTCAACGAAGAAGTTTAATCCAGTTGTGCTCTGTGTGTGTACAAATACAGGTATTACCTGTTTGAAGTGATGGAGAAGAATCTGGTGCCCACAGCACTTAACACTAGCAATTACTAGCCAAAACCCAGGGTGATTACTGGATTTGCATATAAGTTTAAATAGAATCAATACTTTCAGACTTACATACTGCAGGGGAAGCTTGCTGGACTGCAAGAAAAATTTTCTTTTCATGTGACAAGTGCAACAAATTGAATTTGCCAATCCATCATGCCCTTGTTTTGCATGGAGCTTGAAGATGCCATTTTTACAGCCAGTCAGGGTCAAGGTGAACCATAACTGTGTCTCTGAGGATGGAAGATCAGTCTGTGGGCTGCATTCCCAGTAAGGTCAATAACTCAAATTAAGGTAGTGGGCAGGAAACAGGGCTACCGTACCTCAATTCTGGCATTGCCTAAGGCCAAAAGAGTACAGCTCAGGAGGTGAGGAGGATTTAGTAGCACTGGTCACATCTCTTTTCCCAAGAAAAGTAACTCAGCACCATCTAGCTTTACTGAGCTTTGGACAGTGCTCTTCTTGCTAATGATTTCTGGTGATATGCCAGTGATAACTGCCACAAGGACTGTTTCAAGGGGAAATGAATTCTCTTCTGGTCTCTTCTGCTAGAGGCTGCCTCTTCCCTGAGTCCCCATCATGTTCCTCCTTGCTCTTCTAATGTCTCCCCAGCCACAAGCTCTGCTGATTTGGAGTACCAATGCAGATGGAGGAATATCTCCCTAGGGAGAAGAGCCAGCTCCCAGTTTGGAAACAGAGCTAATTTTCAGATGTCCTTTTTCCCACACGAGGAAGGGGCATCCACTCTGCCCCTTCTTTCTCCCTCCGAGAATACCATTTTTTTTTCTGTGTCAGAAAATAAGCATTAATAAGTAAAGATAATCAAATTAATCCTTGTCCTAGCTGAACCTTCTTGCAAAACACAGTGAACTGCTGTCTTTCAGGGAGTGAAATCAATGGCAGAATTGTGTTTCAAGTAACACTGTAAATGTTAATTCTCCTATGTTTTTTTGTGTGTGTGTGTTGTGGGAGTTTTCTTGTTGTAAGAAAAACAAAAACAAAAACAAAAAAACCCAAAACCTTGAGATTTAGGAAGGTTTTTGGACTTCTATTCTCAAAAACAGCTTTTCCACAGAAACCCACATGAATGCCAGAGTTAACAATTAGAACGGTGTTTGAAGTCAGCAATATCACTTCACAGAAAAATTATATCCAAATTGCTGTTGCATAGGGAGTTTATAGCTGTTGTTCTTTTCTTTTTTTTAATTTATTTTTTTATTTAGGTGATTCTCCAGCTATCCCTGTTCTTCCACCCCCCCTTCTCAGGAAAACTGTGCTCATAAATGAACATCCCGAAGATCCTAATGTGGGCTTCTGTGCTGAGTCTTGCTTCAAAACTAGGGACTCCTCCCACACAAAATAATCACAGCTGAGGCTTCTTTTTTTAACCCAACTCAAAACCACAAGTATGAAGAACTACAGGTAAGCCAGCACCACTCCTCCATCTAACAGATCTCCTTACAAAACATCTGAAAGGTATTGCATAGCTCTGGCCAGTCTGAGTCTACAGAGGAAATTTTTTTATCACAGGTCCCAGAGGACTTGCTTTCTGTGCTCAGTCTGTATCAGTTACAATCCTTACCTACATATCAAGCTGGGGGGAAAAAAAAAAGAGAGAGAGAGAAAAGAAAACCAAAACTAACAAAAAAAAAATCCCCCATCTCTCATCATGCCTTCACCTCATGTTCTCATCTCCTGCATTGGCTTTCTCAAGGTTGGAGGAAAGGGTCTTGATGTTGGTAAACAAGGGCATCAAGGCAGCTCATTGACCTGC
>VZTL01080679.1:0-15000 GCA_013400535.1 Scopus umbretta
TTAGGAAGGAAAAAAAAATAAAACCCACAAAGGTACTTTAACAAGACCTCTACAGGACATTATGGTACCTCATTCTTTGGAGGCTACCTAACAAAAAAAACTTCCTTCAAAGATATGCTAGGGATTCTTGGCATGGGCTCAGAGCAGGTACACCTCCATACTCCACCTTTTCCTTAAATTTGGGCAATTCTTGCAGCTTTTATTTGAGAAAAACTAGTGCATTCTGTCTTGGGGCACATCCATTAATGGGAAATCCAGTCAGACTTACTTATTCAAGCTGCAGGCTTTTCAGAAATTTCTGCAGGTATCTGTAGGTCCCACAGGAACACAACTTATGTTCACACCCTGCTCCTCACCTATGTCCATGCTTCCCCATTACCATGCTGCTATCTCAGTCTCTTTTGCAGCTCCCAAAGCCTGGGGCTTCACAGGTCTGTATTTACCAACTACAGCTGCCTCCAGCTTCTGGAGCAGACAGGTAGCAAAAGCATAAGGCTACAGCGTCCCCCCTACCCTGCACACACCTGGGACCCCACAGAATCTGTCACATGAGAGGTAGCCACCCATTTCACAGGGCTTGGTGCTTGAGTCTCCATGTCAGGGTACTCCTGACTTAAGAGTCTCATGGCCTTGACCCGCTCCCAGTGCAGACACGTATAGGTGACTCCACAGGGTGAAAACAACTCCACAGGTGGTGAAAAGCAACACATAGTGCGAGTAAGACTGAATAACCACCTACACACCAGAAAAGACAGGTCCTGTGGAATTAAAAAAAGTAATGTAACTACAATTATAAATACACATACGTGCATAGACACACAAAGAGTTCAATTCATTTATTAATTCTGTCATTTCCCAGCTTTGAAGGCCTTGATTTTTTGACCTTAACACTTCCTTACCAGATTTACAGCGTGTAAATGTCATTTGCAGTCACTCGTAACTTTACGATACATTCTGAATCCAACACCTACTAGCTGACTCCCTGCCAAAAGGCAATATTTTTGTATAAAATGTGATCAAAAAAACATTCAGCTATATAAATATATACTTACACAAGGCACTTTTTTTTTTAAGCAGCTCAGTGTGGAAAGATGGAATTTGGCAAGAAAAGAGTCTTCAAACAAGAAGAACAGCCTCTACGCGTTTGTGGTGAAAACTGGGTTTGATTTGATCCAGTTCTAAGTGTTTTAATATCACACGTTGGGCATGCAGTGTTCACACTGTGCCATTTTGAAGTCATTTTCAGAGTCCTACCAAGCAAGGACTGCTGCACAGCACATGCCTTAGCTGTGCAGTGAACACACATCTTTCTCCCCAAGAGCAATACTGAAGGCAGAAGGCTTTTCCTCAAGTGCGCGCTGCAAACTGTGCAGCTGAAAACTTCATGCTCCCAGCAAAGGAAGGGGTTTTGGCATGTGTGTGTCCCAGGATTCAAGGAGCACAGTTGAAGCAGGAGGATAAACGATCAAAGATGTGAGAGAGACGAAGAGCTATCTGTCAATTATTTTTTAAATTTGGAGGAAGGTTGAGATGTGCATTTGTCTGAAAGTTTCTCTTACTGAGGACATTACAGTGACCTATTTACAGCCCAGGAAGATACATGTGTTGCCTGAAGAGCGAACCCCAGGGCCACCACTTACCCATTAGGGGCAGGAGCATCTTGAGCAAGTCCTACCACCGTGGGTGGCACAGGCCACACAGGAGTGGCTGCTGCAGACACAAGCATCTCTGCCCCACACCAGTGCCCCTTCCTTGGCACTGCAGAAGGGAGGCAGGCAATTCCCTGGGTGCATGTCCCATCAGGCCTGGTCCACCTCCTGTGGGCAGCAGCACCCTCCATTCCTGTGTACCTGTTACTCATGGTACCTCTATGCCCAGTATCAGAGCTAACAGCCAGCTCTGAGCATAAATACCACAACATTTAACACTTGGAGGATTTATTCCTGCTTGTTAACACCAAGCTTACCCCCTTAACTAGAAGGGGTGGGAGTCTTCCTCTTTTTCACACAAACACTGAGAACACCAGAATAACAAGCTTGGAGGATCCGAGTGTTTAGCAGGAGCTGGTGCTCCTGACCATTACACCCAGTCTCAGGGCCCTTCCTGCAAGCAAGGTTAAACAAGAAAAATCCTCTGTACCAACCAGCCACTCCAGAAAAGCTCCCACAGTCCTTCCTTGGACTGCCCCACCAGCTCTGACTATGCTGCCAAGCAGGGAGCCCACAGAGCCTCTGGTTCACCACATCCTGCTCTCCACAGTGTGTTCACAGCTGAATCTATGCTGCAAGTCCCTGGGGAACAAAAAAGCTCAGGGAACAGAGGCAACATCTCTGAACTTCCAGGGGCTACATGTCTTGGCTTTCAAAGAAATGCGCTCTCTCTTTCCCGAAGAAGTGCTTTCCAACATGTTAAGCTTTTCCGTGTTATTTTTCCCCCCCTGTAGTTAATGAAATTCTATTGTTTTCTTGTCAATTATTTATTCATTAAAACAAGGCTTGCATGCAATGCAGGAAACCCAGCAAGCCTACAGAGGCTGCAGCACAGCTGTATGAGAAGCATGACTACACCAGGACAGTGACTGCACTCTTATCTCCAGCAGCAGCGCAGGGGGCCCGGGGAAGGCGGACACCTCTGGGCAGGATGGGCAGGACCAGGGCTGGGGCACCATCAGATGTGGCCATGGGCAAGCCTAAGGAATGGGAGGCACTAAGGAAAAGACCTTCATTACCAAGACATTCAGTTCCTCCTCCCTGAAATGGGAATGGATAGTAGCAACCAGATAATCTTTTATTCCGTTTATGTTACATGAGCTCTACTAAGCAGCAATTAATAAATCCCCTGGAGTGAGTTACGAGTTTAGTCCTGCTCCCGCAGGTGTCTGAGGTAAAGGCAATGCAGCTATCCCCCTTGGGCAAGGGGTGGGTGTCCATAACGGGCCCAGTGCTGCACGCTGGGCAAGCAGCCTTCAAGAGTTTGGTTTCTACAGAAACAAGATGGAAGATGGCAGAAAAGAAGTGTTATTAATCCCTTCTGCAAAAGTAAGCCACGGAAATTTGCTGTCTGTTCAAAGTCAGTCTGCTGCACAGCTGGGAACTGATCTCTTATCTCAAGTGCCAGTCTAGTGCCTAAACCACAAAAGCGCTCTTTCCTCCACTCCTTCGACATGCAAATGGAGTATAATTGTATAGGCATGCTTACCATAAACAACTAGCAGAACTTGGCATCATGCTAATAGGATTTTTATTAGCCAAATATTTCTTTGGTAACCAGGTCAAACAATCACGTTCTCTTTTGTTTCCTGTTATGAAATGAAACTGAAAAAATATGCCACTTAAAAAAATAAAATAAGAAGAAGCCCAACCAGTCCTTTTTTCATAAGGAAAACAATATGCTTAATGCAGAATAAACCACATTTTATGAAAAGAGGTCATCTTTTGGGGGAGGGAGAGAAACAATTGAAAAGAAAAAATGTAGCACAAGGGAATTATGGATCATTTTTTTTCTTATGGAAAGTATTTACATGTTTATTTTAAGCCTAACATAAATGTAAATATTTTAAACAAACAAAAACACACCAGGGGTAACAATAGAGTATTGTTTTTTTTATGTTGAATAAAAACTGCCAGGACAGTGCATGTATATTTTTAAACATGCTGCTTCAAAAAGCAGGATGCAAGGGATGTTGCATCTTTAATTTTTCTGTTAATTATGGATTAAGCATTGTTGTGAGTCTTGTCCTCAAAACCCAGCTCAGAAAATAAGAGCAGATGCTCATACCCAGGTTTGGCTCATGTGGGAATTGAACAGAACATATTGGTTTATAATTAATGTAATTTGTTGGATTATCTTTTGTGAAGGAGCTAAGGTAAACAACCTTGCAGCATTGTAGTGAAATTCTTCTGCGCTCAGAGCCTCTGTACTTGATGGAGGATGACAAAAACCCTACCCTTCCTCCTGGATTGTGGGGAGATTTGGAAATGTCTGTCACATTCAAACATATTTTAATTAACTCAAAGGAAAGAATTAGGCTACAGACCCTAAAGCAAATTACAAATAGTGTTTAAAATCAGAGCTAATGATTCCCCAATTGACTATTCTGATTAACAGAATTCTCTTTTCTAGTTTGCTGTAATTTTGTTATGGGGCAAAGATGGAGGAGGAACATGCTTTTCTGCCCTGAAAACAGTAGCTGTTCTTCAGACAAAATTTACTGATTCAGAAAGCTCCTCCCCACCTGGTATTCCTGCCTGGTCACACAGTACTGAAGCAAGCATGGCACTAAATAACAATTTACAGGGGGGGGGAAAAAAAAAAATCATGATTATATGATGTGACACTCTCCAAAAGACTTTTCTCCAAGAACACTCAGAGTCTTGGTAAGCATTAATGAACAACGCTTTAGTCTCCAAAAGAAGGAAAAGGTGGGGGTGGGGAAAAAAATAAATAAATAAATAAAAAAAATCAAGCACTGTGTTCTTAGGGGTAATAATTGCAGAAATATGGGCCAAAATTGCATATGTGTTGGTTGCATGTCCCAGGATGATGGCACTTGTCCTGACTCCAAAGTGTCACAGTAAACCTTATCTATATTTCTTCATGTTTCACAGAAAGAAAAACACTCTGAGAGCAGCAGCTTAACGAGTCAGTTCAGATTTGCTGTCTCTTCAGGCCCACACAGAATCATAAGGTTAACTTTTTAATCCTTTGTGCATTTAAATCCTCCTCCCTTCAAAGCACTCACAAGTTCACCTTGCTGTACCAGGGATACTGGTGTGGTCCACCCCTTCAGCCCTGCTGTCAGGTGCCAAGGAGGGGCTGCTGGCCACGCTGGAGAGCTGGACAGGATGATGACAGGAAGCTGGCACACAGCCAGTGAGAGAGTTTTGGGTTTTTTGTTTTGGTGTGTTGGGTTTTGTTTGTTTGTTTTTTGGTTTGTTGTTGGGTTTTTTTTAGCCAAACCCACATGCTGTTCACCCTTTGCCTGAAAGGGCTTCCTTCAGCAGCATCCATCTTGCTTAGGCCTCGCAGCTTATATAGGTAACAAGATACCTTGGGATCACGTCTTCTGGAGGAAGACAGAACAAGGAGGAACAGCAGACCAAAGAACTTGTCTTAGGCCATTGCTGCCACCCCCCACTAATCAGGAGCTGGAGAGACATGCCACCAGCACACAGGGGCCAGAGGCTGGCGAGTGACTCACCTCAGCACTGCCTTGGGACCTCTAGTTTGCAACAGGGCAAGTCATAGCAGGTACCTCAAGCACCCTCAGCCATCTGAAAACACAGGACCTCCCTAGGGCATCTGTCAGCATCCCACAGACAGATGCATGCTACCTTTGGTCACAGTTAGGGTGCTGGCATGACATGAGAATATCACCTTCCAGAAGCTATAGCCTACATCTCGGCTGACAGATAGGTAGGGAGGCAGTTTTAAACAAAGTCAGGAGTACCAAAAATTTAGTCTGCTTTTAAACACAAAGGAAAATAAGTAGACAATGGGTGGATGTTGTTTCCTCAGTCAGGACCACCAGGAGCCAGTGCTGCTAATGTTCATTAACAGGGTCATCTCTTCCTGTGATAAAAAGGTCTTTAAAACCAGGTGTTTATTCTTGCATCAGCCTGATTTGTTTTCAGATTCTGTCAAGACTTGGAGAGGTTTTCCCAGTTGAGTTCCAAGTTGGTACTGACCATCCTGAAGATAGCCTGTCCCTTTCCCAACTCTGCTCTCCCAGAGAAATGGCACCCCAGAAAGCACATTCACACACCAGGCATGCACCACATGAAACAGTTTGTCTGCCAAAGGTTTTGCTCTTCAAATAAGTCAGGTGCTTTTCAAACTGTACATACAGAATATTTTTGGAGAACAGTCTTTCCTGGATATGTAGCACTTCTGCAGTTTTCTGAGAGAGGCAGTAGCAGAGAGTTTGGGACTTGCATACACCAAATTTAAAGTCATAAACGAAGTAGGTTTTCAGCTCAGAAATGTACATTGTTGATGAGCTACAGGCACAGCTGATACAGTAATAGTTCCATCCCATATTCACAAAAACAATGCTCACTCATGGGAAACAACAGTCTTATCAGATTGGTAACTTTATCTGGAATATCATGTTCAAATTTTCATATCCTTATAAATTAAGAAATACTAGAATGAAGTGTCCAGATGTTCAAGTCTCCTCCACAGCACATTCATTATGAGGCACACATTTAAGATGCATGCAAGTCTGCTAGGATTCTTCTCTGCAGAGGCTCGCTCCTCAGTGTCATCTGGTTTTGCCAGCACAATGTTTTCATCACCTCAACCCAGAGGAAACTTCTACCTCCACCATTACCACATCGCAGGACTACTAATACGCTGCATTGTTTCCAGTGGGTTCAGCAAAGAAAAAACACAGTTACTCCTTTCAAGCCAGAACCGGAGGAAGAGAGAGCAAGAGGGATAACACAGAGGCTGGAGAAAGCTCTTGCTTCATGCAAGAGAGTCACTGGTTTATTCACAGTCTCCCTATCTTCACTACTGCATAGCACCACATTCAAAGGGCCAAAAGCTCTTACAACTTCGTTTTTCATTTAATGCAAGTTTTTGTTCCACATTAGCCAAGCACCTCATCTCCTCAGTGATTGCCAGCCCTAGCTGTTGGGCCTTGAATCTCTACCTTTACAATGCTAAGAGTGACATCCCTGCCCTTCAGCACTGTTGAGACTGTAAACCCATAGCATGGTAAGGTTAAGCACTCTGATACTAATAGGAATGAAATGTCTGTGTATAGACACATGCAATCCCTTTGATAGCTTACTATTGTTTCTGAAAGATACAATAACTAATACAATTGTAATTAATCACAAATTTAAGACTAAACATGTTGGTCCACGTAAGTGAGAAATACCAAGGACCGGCCTATAGAGTATCTTAAAATACTTATTACTCTTTTCCTGCACTGTTCTAATGCCAACAGCATGATGTTTTCTTTTTGAATTTTGTAAAAGAAAAAATATAAACCAAACAGGCTGTTCTCTGGCTGAGACCTTGGATTCTTTGGCACCTAATATAAAAACAAAAAAAATTAATTTCCCATCATACTGGAAATAGCTTATATTAAAATTGCATTCTTGCTGCTTTAACATTACTGTACATGGATCTTTTTGTTCTACATAAGTACTCAACAGTGGGGCTTTTGTTACCTAGCTAGTATTCCCTCCATCAATTCAATATGACATGAGAAATGAGAATTTTCCTACGTGTTCACATACGCATGAAAACAGTCCCTCTTTCTAGGTTTATTTTTGTTGTTGTAAGTGAACAGGCATGGCACAATCCCAATGGATATCCCAAGTGTGACCCTGGCCTTTTCTCTAGTGCTTGTCCTAGGAGCGGATTCTATTGTCCAGAAGCCTTTCAGCTAGGGACAGGCCTTCAGTTGGACATCCACAAACAGACAATTCACCCATAATAAAAGCCTGCCCCTTCTTGTCTCAGGCACAGCTAAAGGATAGCAAAACTCCACAGAAGACCAAAGAAAGGAGAGCTCCTGATGGTAAGCTTCACTATGAAAGGGCGAGTCAGATGCCCTTCAAGGTATAGAACCCCAGGTGGCTGCTCTGGTCCTTGTCCTACTGCTCACCAGCCACCACCATTCACAAGAGGCATGAATGAGACTGAATATTGTCATCCATGCCACAGCCCTCAAAGATGGGCTATTCTCTGTATTTTCCAGTATTCTGTCCCATCCCAACTGAGGAGTTTCAAGTGTCTGTACATCCAGAGAAAATATAAAGCAGCAACTGCTCCAGACGCTCCTACCTCCCAGACATCCCCAGAACTATCTCTTCCCCATGCTCATTACCACCTTCTTAAAAGCAGTTAACACAGATCTGGATCCAGTTTGTAGTGGCCCTCCTCCCGCCTTTGGTAGACAAGTCCACTTGGTCACCTTTGATGCAGAAAACTTGCATTGCTGCAAGAATTTGCAGTGCCAAGATCCAAAAGAAACCAGGCACGGATTTCTAGTACAGACACTCTCTATGAAGCCAATACAAGGTTTTACTGTCTCAGCAGATATCAAAAGCATTAATTGCTCACACTGTTTACTATTGTTTTTTGTCAGTATTTGATCCACTGTTGGTTTGCCTTTTCTCCTGGGACTGGGTGGATAGTCTTTTCATTACAACACTAATAAGAGAATTTCATATTTACTGAAAATGGAATTATGTCATTTTTAAGTATAATTTATTTGCTGCCTCCATACATTTCACAATGGGATTAGAATTTGGGAAAGGAAAAAACATTTATGTGAAAGGGTCATGTCCTCAAAAGAAGGGAAAAAGAAAGGAAAAGAGCAGAGAGAAACCAGCTTTTAACTCCTCTATCTTGGATCCTACTGCTATTGTGTTAGTAAATAAAGCAGTGGAAGGGGGCGGGGGTGAACCATAGGAATCATTTACTCAGCTGAACTAAGGAGATGAAAGCATCTGGCCAGGCCAAATGGGTTTGTGGTTTTTCACCATAAGGGTTGCCACTTCAGGAGGGTACTGAGTTTTTACTGGAAATTTAACATTTGTTGACCAGAATGTTCTTAGTGGTCTTCAAAACTGAAAAATTGCAAGGCAGAAGTTTTGTACCTTGATGTGGTAAATTAGCTAAGAAAATTCAGACTTGAGGAGAAAGCAGTATATTAAAAGAAAAAAAAAAAAAAAATCACAATGACCAGAGTCAGTGTAGTTTTTCCTCATTGTCAGAAAGTCACACAAATTAGCTGCAGCCATACCTTAGCATAAGAGCAGTTGTGTCCATTTGGAGGAGTATGTGTGTCAGAGGCCAGGCAGGGGATGCTGTTTGATTTGCAATTGGCACCCCTGAGCAAGGAAGCTTGCAAATTGTGCGTATCATCATCCAGCAGAGGCAGCCATCTCAAAGCCCTGTCCTCAACCTAGAAGTCAAATTCAGTGGTCTCCTAAACTGTGTGCTGGAAAAAACCAAACACTCCTCAAGTTTTTTCTAAGATTAGATGTGACCTCAAGGGTAATGTAAGTTCAAGAAATATCATCATTCCCATTTTACAGAAAGGAAAAGATGACATTTGAAAGTCAAAGTGTCTTCTTTTACAAATAAGCTTCTTTGAATCCAGCATTTTCTCCCACTGAGTATCTGCATTATAGGCATATTTAAAGTGGCACTATATTGGGCAGTACAATCTGGGAGAATGTTGTCTCATTAAAAAAGTTGTCCCAGTTTTGGTACCCCAGCACAGGCATATCCTGAACACGGTATGTTTTTCCTTCATGAGACCCAGAGTTGGGAACAGATGGTGGTTCTCTGCGGTTTAGAGCATAAGGGAAGAGGGGAAAACTCTTGGAGATTAGGATGTTTGGGCTATTTGATATCTTGAAGATTAAAATCACTGCCTTGAACCCAACACAAGCCCACAGCAAAATATACTACTTAACAGAGTGGCTGTGTTTCCTGTAGTAGCCCGACTTCCTGGGTTAAGTTGCAGCTCTTGTCAAATCAATGGCAATAATCTAGCATCGATGGAAAAAGTAAAGGTGATAGAAATACAGTTTAGACATTCAGGAGAATGCCATGCAGCCTGTCTAGAAGATACAGGAGGTCTCTGCAGCTTTCAGAGCATCCGAGTACTTATTTTTGCAGACAGTTGGGAACTTCAGGAGCAAGCAAAATTCAGAACCAGCAGACCAAGGAATGATAACTACTCTGCAGGTATGGCAGGCTGCACATAGGATGAGGTGAAGCAGTCTCTATGATCTGCAGCACATTGCTAAGAGTTTTGACCTTGTGGTACCTTTAAAAGAAAGGAAAGGTTGGACATTGGGAGAATTTAAAGCTAAAAAACCAGACTGATTCAGTACTTTTCTCACCTTCCTTGATTATCCTATGAGATCATCATACAAAACAACTTTCCAGAACAATCCAAGTAAGAGCAAAAGCCCAGTTTCACACTGGCAGAACCAAAGGAGAACATGGGGAGGACCTGCCTGCAGAGAAATAGCTACCGAGGAAACTGAAGAAACCTATTCTACAACAGTAATAGCCATATACAGGATCACTGTAATAAATTTACTTCAAAATAGGCTTCATTATGATCTCACTTTGCATACACACATCCCAAAGACCAGCTTTATGCATTCTGTCACTCCGCACATAGGAGAAAAACACTTTCAAATTCAAAGAAGACGTGTTCTCCGCTCCTGCTTTCAGGAGGTAGCAGTAGTTCAAATGGGAAGCGCTGTGTACTCTTAAGCAGCAAATTGCACACAATTATATATTTTCTTAAGGTGCCTTGCATTATTAAAGCCTCTTTAAAGAAAACAAAACTGAACATAGTTTAAGTACATGACTGCACAATGCAGCTACATACCAGAACAGAAATGGACAATGATTCTGCTCTTTTGCTCATCCCGTGTTCACCAGCACTAGAGATACAGGAACTATAGCAAAGCATCTGCAGACCCATTTTTCACCATCCTTCAGCTATGAACTAACAGAACTACAGAAGTCACAGATCTTACAACATTTATTTACTAAAACATTATTTCTGATAACCTTCTAGACAAAGCATCCGTAATCAAAATTTGGACATGACATCACAAATGAGGGCAACGATTTGTCTGTGACTACCTTGGGGTTTTACTTTAAAAAAAGCAACCAAGATGAGAAGATACATGAGATATTCAGCTAGCGTAAGAGAAGGTAGTTCCACCCGCTGAAAACTTTTTTTCCTTAAAAAAGACCACAAAAAAATTACTTGATGGTACCATCAATTACTCACATCTAACATGACAGATTAATATTGCTGTTTGATTATAACTCCAAGAATTTGTTCCTGAAATACAAACTTTGACTGTCAGGGAATACAGGAACGTAATAAACTTTTGGCTTTGTTTTAACAGTAAGGTTCCAGAAGGGGAATAGTGTGATACATACTCACCACACTAGAGTGCCTGGAACATGCCCAAGTCTATTTTAGGTCCTTGCCTCAGGGTACATCTCTGAGGAAACAGGAAACTGGTTTAATACCAAACCTAAACCTAGACTACAGTTCCCAAAGAATTTTCCTCCCCTTCTTTTGCCTCTTTCCTGAGCTTTGTCCCTGAACTTCAGATTCCCAGTGCATCTTTTAGTTTGCTGCACTTTTCACTCATGATGTACCCTCAACACCTCGAGTATCCAGCTACTACCTCACCCAGGAACCCTTGGCCTGGACGTCACATCCTTCACAGCACTTCCCTGCTCCTGACACCCCAGTGCAGAGTCCCTGCTAAACTTCCCATGGATGATTTCTCTTCAGGTCATTCCAACCTACTGGCCACTCTACTTGAGGCCAGGACCACCTGATTAGTCATTGCAGAGGCTCCAGCCATCTCACCTACGACCAGTCACCCTGTGCCACAGGGATAAAAGCTAGTCCTCAAATTGTGTTTCAAGGCTTTCAAGTAGCTACATGCAGGGTAAAAAGCTGCCCTGAGGAGCACAGGCTGTTTTAGTGCTCCCTATCACAGAACAAATGTGAATGTAAATGTACTAAGGGCTAGGCCCTCTATGAGCAAGATCTTCAAACTGCTTTTCCCAGTTTCTGAGTCCCCATGCTGTATTCCACCTCCTTAGGCAACAGAGACAGAGGTCTAGGCCTCAGGTTAAAGGTGGCAGGGAGACAGATGACCACCATGGCACAACTGATGCGGATTACCTCACATGTGAGGTGAACCTGATGCATCAGTTCTTCACATGCACCACAAGCCTAGAGCTATAAATGCACAGCCCCAGGTCTGCACAGGGCTAGAGCCCACCATCACCTTAAAATAATCCAGGCTCTCTCTCTTCCATTCCTGCCTCATCATAAGCATCCAAATTCAACAACTGTAGGTCTTACAGACATTAGAATCTAAACTAGCCAATAAAAGCCACTGTGTATGAGACTGACTTAAGGCACATCTGGGAAATAGGTCACTGAAGTCTTAAGGGACAACCTGCGAATGCAGCAGAAACAAGCCAGTTTATCTGGAGGATCACCAAACAATCCCTCCCCACCCCTCAGTGTTCCTTAGAGCTATGCCAGCTAGCCAAAGATGCCCTTCCTTCATGGGACCAATTGCTCTTTTTAATGGATAGATGCAATAACATGAAGGAGCATTTTCCTGGAACACAATTTAGAAACCAGACTTTTACTGGCTTTGGTGGCAATTGTACTCCTAGTAGTCACTTAGTCCAATCTGCAATTGCTTGGTTATTCACATAGATTATTAACTATCAGATCTTACAACCTTCTGGAACATGTATATCATTTTCATATGTTCCCCCCTGCCATGTGCACCTACAGAGCATATGAGCTTACTTTAAACAAATCTGCAGCTGTAACTGGGGGAAAAAAAAAAAAAAAGAAGTATGAATTATTGAAAGTTTAGAAGAAATGTTAATTACTTCCAACCAAGGTCCAAAAGATTTAGTTAAATACTCCTTAGAGTGTATATAGCACATTCAAGAATACTGGCTATTCTCCAAAGGTTTGTATCTGCTAAGCTTAAAAATTCATGTAAGTCTTTAAAATTAATGCTGCATAACCATGTGTATCCTCTAGAACCATAGCAATTACAATAAAAGTGCTTTAATTTGTTATCAAGTGATTTTCATCATAATGTGACACTAAGTACCACAGCATTTAATAATTATCCCATTACTATAATGTATTAATGGTATTTCCAAATATTTACACTAGAAGATAAGGTGGTTTTCAGTTCTCACTTCTCTTACAAACATAAATTGTTTGAGAGGTTCTTGAAACAGGTCACATCCTAAGATTTCTCTGGCAGCTGTTTCTCTTTCAGACTAGAATAAGAAAAGACAACAAAAGCAAAATCTTCTCTAATTCCTAGCAATGCGACAGGAAAACATCCTCTTTACAAAGAAAGTCCCCAGTCTCGAAGCCTTGCACAGATGCTGAACCTTTGAATTCAATTGGCTTACTCATGTGCACCAAATCAAGCATAAACTTCAGTCCCTGCATTTTCAAACTTGACCTATCCAGCAAGTAAAATCCAAGGTATTAGCTATACATTTCTTCATCTAGTTTTACACATACCAGTTCATCAAAAATGCCACAAGTACATGACAGTACGTTAAGATTTCGAGCACAGAACTGGTGTGGAGCAAATAGTTGCACCAAAATATCTCTCCTGCAACACCCTAAGCTAAATTACAGTGACCCAAATCCTGCAGATTTTGCTCCTGACTGGCAGAAAGACGCTTCCCCCAGTTCCCCTCTAAGCAAGCGGGGGGCAGTTTCCACCCCATCCCTCAGGTGAAGCTAAGGGAGAAAACTTTGGGACATTGTGGTTTTAACTAATTTTTATTAGTGTCAGCCAGTGACACCCTGACAGGAAGATACTTACAGACTCTTCTTTCTTCCCAAGATCTCTGTCCTCCCATTCATCAGCTGGGATTTCAGTTCCTGAACTCGGGCCCCATCCTTAGTCTGATCTGCTAAGGACAGCCTAAGACAAAACGCCTCCATCCTGACACAAGACTACTGGCTCAGCAATCCTCCACTTCCAGAGTGCTGCTCTGATCCCCAGCAGGACTGGTGCAGGTCTGTGGGGACACAGGAGCACATGCTTGCCAGCCGGACCGAGGCCAGAGCCCTCCTGCTGCTCCAGTGCTCTGCAGCAACAGGACTTGTGGTGCTCTCAAAAAATCACCCTTTAGGAGAGGCACAGGGATGTTCCCTCACGGAGAGGAAAAGCAGCACTGAACTCGGTTTGCCTCCTTTCATACAAGGAGGGGGCACTGGAGAGGAGAACAAGAAAACTTTTGCCTCCTTGATTATTCCCGTGTCTCTCCAAGAAACCATGACAGCCCTTCATTCACCAGCTCCCTGCACCTCCAAAACAATAAAAATTGCTTAGGAAAGGAAAAGGGAAGGAGAGGCCTGTCTGCCTCCGACAGTGACATTTGTCTAGGATTTCAAGTCTAGCAGCAGTCCTGAAAAGTTTGTTTTGAGAACCATGAAGGCATTTAGTGTTGGTGCCTTCTAGATTTTAGGAAAGTTAATCTAAAAAGCTGTGAAGCACTTCTTTTGGTTTTCTGTGTGCTGTTGTTTTCACACTGGTGGTTGGGTACAGCTGTGGAGTCCTCCCTGAGCTAGCCATGGGGGCTGCATGGTCCCACCAGTGTTTATAGCAAACACGTAAGCGTTGCCTGGGCCTGCTCACAAGTGCCTAGCTGCAGGGGATATATGGCATTCCCTGCTCCAAAGAGCTCACAGCTAGAACAGAAAGCCTACCGGTACACCCAATTTCACAGCACAGCGAGTGACCACAGTAACTTTTGACCACGTGAGCTTTTGTAGAAGAAGCAAACAAGGAACCACAAAGTAATTGAACCAGCAAGGCAGTGAGACTGCTATAAACATTTGGGTGGCCTCCTGAATTGCAAAAGGCATTTTTGTACCAAAACTTTGCTGCCTACAAATAATCAGTGTGTTTCTACATCACATAACTACTGCACATTATCATAGCACTTCAGAATCCTAGGTCTGCACAGGAGCTAGGCAAACTCCAAGCCAAGAGGCCACGAAGTTTACAATGTCCTCTATAGCAGCACAGAGCACAGCAGCTGTGCTTTGCTACGCATTACTACAAAGCGCCTCTAACTCATGAGGCCTGAGCGCACTTACAAGGCCAAAATCTGCTCCCAGAAGTCCTACTGTGGTGTGAGCCAGCTATAGGAGCCAAACAGAGCCACTTCTAGTGCTGTTGTTCTAGCTGCAGACTGCAGCCATGCACCATCGTCACTCCGCTATAGTCACTAAAGCCATCACTGCTACAATGTTCACAAGAACATCTTCTCCCGATGATACTGCATCACCTGTTTTCCTGGGGCTCAGCTGGACCCCAGCTATGCCACTGAAGTGCTTGCACAACTGTTTTGTGGCATGTGCTAAGTTGTAATAAGGACCCTGCTATCTCCTTATTTTCTAAGGAGGTAGAA
>VZTL01080679.1:17500-25535 GCA_013400535.1 Scopus umbretta
GGTGCTGGTGAACCATTTATTCACTACCACAGTCTTCAGTACAGATTTCTTTACATTTCCATCCAGTAAAAGCACTAGCTTGTAAAGGCCTCAGGTGACTAGAAAAAGCAACATTTGGGTCCTGTTGCTGCTGTCCATTCATTTAATCACTAAATCAAAGCTAAAACCACACCAGTGACCTAGGACAGGAGAGAAGGGTAGGGCTAAGAGATTCTGCCAACACAGATTCTTAATGACTAGATAAACATGATCTCATTCCTTTGGAAGACTCCTTTATAACCAAATTTTGTGTGCTATGGAATGACAAACCAGCCTCAAAGAAGAGGTGTTACATTTATTGCTAAGGATCACATCAGACTTTTGAAAGTAAAATATCTCCAATATAATCTCATCAGATCTCCACTGAAACCAAAATCTAACATAATTACTTCTCCTCCAAACCTTGTAGCAAGACACTCCAGGGAGCGTTTATACACATCAGCATTGGCTGTCCTTTACCACCAGTGATAATCCTTGAGCTATGCTTGTATGAAACGTTATAAAAGGCACAGAAAAGTTACCTAGCCTTTGTCTCTGCTGACCTCGCCACCTGTACAAAAGGTACCGTCCCAGTGAACATAACAGCAAACAAAAGAAACATATAAAGCTAACTGAGCAGCTTAGGAGGGGAAAAAAAAAAAAAAGTTATTTGTAACCCTTAACAAGCTCATAGCAACCAGATGACATACTAATTTACTGGCTGCTTTACACTGTGCAGTCCCCAAAACTAGAGTAAACAGTGCATCACAGGAGTGATACTTGGCTATTCGTTTTCTCACCAAACAATTCTGCGTTACAAATATAGAGGTTGTTTTGTTTGGGGTTTTTTTTTGGTGTGTTGTGGTTTGTTGTTTTTTTTTTTTTTTTAACTATTGTTCCCCAAGAAGTCCCAGTAATAATAAAAGAAAAGAAGACCAAAAAAATCCAACACTGCTGTTTCCCAACTTTTAGTAGAGTCAAAGGTTGGCTCAAAGGTTTGATTTGGCACCTACGCCAAAGCTGACTGCTTAAGTGTGCTGCCCTGCCCTGATTGTCTTTATATCTTTTCAATCACACAGCACCTTCCTCTTGGAAGCTGGGGATCCCATAAAGCCAGAACCATTGCCACTAACATCCTCTCCGTATTCAAAGGCATTTCCAGCTTGAAGGAGTTTATCTGTTACCACTATATTTATTTTATGCTAAATATCCTTCTTGCAGAGTCCCTGTCACTTATTAGAGTTTGGGAAAAGCATCACAGAGAGTCAGTGTCACTTCATTTAAAACTTACAGATATCATACATTGTGGAGGCTTTGCTACTTTTCAGTTCAAGAGAGAAAGTTTCCCTATTTGCATACTATTCTAAAAGTAAAATACTTAAGGCTTTAAAGAACTGATTTTTCCCTAAGAACCCAGAAAAAACTAAATACATGTTTCCCACCTCACACTTTCATGCCTTCACACAGATGCGTGGATCACATTCCCCCTCTATCTGCTTAGTCACTCCATACAAAGCTAGCTTTCAAATTTCTGGAGACATTCCTCCTTCTCCAAACGTCACTATCGTTCTCAGCACCACTGAGACACAGAGAAGCAGCAGATTCACATCCATCACCTTAGATGCATTCACCATAGTGCTGGATAGAGCAGTGTTGTTCCCTCATAGAGACTTGCACTGGCAACCTCTCAGGCCCTAGTCCACTTCACACCTCCCCGAGTTCTCTTTCAGTATTAAATCACCACCAGCTTCTTCCATCATCCGAACAGCTGTCCCAAAATGCTTCAAGCTTTCCTATTTCCAAGCTAACAATTTTTGACCCTCTTGTACTCTCTCTCTGCTCTTCACGTTAGGCCCCCCCTTTGCCATCTGCAAAACTCCAGCTCGCATACACAGACCCTTCTCTTCCTCCAGGCACTAGTGCGAGCCATAGGAGGACTTCAGATCTATTTTCCAACAGAGAGCATTTGGGGTCTTGTCTTTTGCGATCAAAAGCTAGCCTCCTGGCAGAAAAGAGAGCTTGGATTAGAGAGGAGAAAGACTATCTGTTTGAAAAGCCTTGGTTTTGTCTCGTCTTGCTATAGCAGTCATCATCAATACACCTCTCAGGCTTCTCAAGACGCAAGCTCTGGGCCACCTCGAGACAAGAAATAAGTACACCCTTGTTTCCACGCAGCTGTAACAAGCCCACAACCACCACATGCTAACAGCAGCAATGCCCAGGAGCTCTGCAGATCTGCTAGCAGAGAGAAGCAAGCCAGCTCTGCCTCTATCAGGTCTCCCTATACTAGAGGCTACCTTATTTAAAGACCAAAGAGATTTTAATGTTAAAACATCCAGGTTTTGTTAAGCCATTTCTTGGTTTTGAGAAGAACCGGCAAAAAATAAGCTTATCTACAGTAGTTGGTTGAGGAATTTAAATTAGATCTGGCCCTTAACCAAGTTCAGCCATTAGAGAGCACTACACTTCCTTGTCCTTGTCTGTATGTGTTGTGGAGAGGAAAGCCAACAGGCCAGACACTGAGTAGAAGTTCCCTGAACTCCATGTCCTCCTTGTGAGCCTCAAAAGGGCTGCCCCATCCCAGCAGAGCATCTGTGCCAGGCAAATTAGTGCTATATAGCTTGAAAATAAATAGAATAACACCTACACCTGCTCTACCCAGCACACAAAAGCTTTTTTTCTGCTTTGCTTGCCTGGAGCACCCAGACAGAAGAAGCAGGTCTGACTCTAGCAAGGAGCAAGTCAGACACCTCATGCACAGCTTCTCTGGTTCATACATGGCTTCATCTCTTCTGCAGGCTCACAGAAGAAAGGCTGTAACGAAGCAGTACAAAAACCAGCTTGCATCTACTCCACACAAGACTCAAGCCTCTTGCTACATGCAACAAACCACTTCTATGTCCAAATTACTACTATTTTTCTGCAAAAAGACTCCTTTCCACATCATACATGTGTAAAACTATTAGTATACAGTTTCTCCCCTAACATAGGGCGGCCTTCCAGGTTCTCCAACCTCATCCAGAGCACAAAAACCCAAGACTTCTTCTTTCCCAAAGGAGCACTACTGGGACCCAGAATATACAATGACTAAATAAATAAAACAACACAAACAAACAAATCAAAACAGAAAAAAATTCCAGACTAGGGCAAAAGGTCTTACCTCGGGAAGAAAAAAGGGCATTGCTGTGCTGTGCTCCAATCAGGCCACTTCTTCCCTGCCTAACTTCCATCAGGCTCCCGCCAGCCCATTAGCAGCCAATTTAAAGGTTTACAGGTGCTAAAATGGTGAGTAGCATAGTATTCTGGGTATCTTGGTGTTGGAAAAACTCTGCAGTGAGGAGAAGGTTCACTTCAGGCAGAAGAGGTGAAATGCTTTAATCAAACTAAGTTTAACAGAAACCTTATTAGCTCAAAAAAAAAAAAAATCTTTATTTTTCTTGTACAAACTTTTAGAAATTTGAAGCCACTGATGGTTTGTTTGCATTCTCCCTTTCAGCTGATTAGTACATTCTGGGCATTTCTGTATTTGACCTTCATTTTCCCAGAGTTGTCTGGAACACACACTTACCACCAGCCATGCAGCTTGGTACAACTGTGTTCCGACCAAGGTTTTTTTGTGCTGTGGGTTGTTTTTTTGTTTTGGTTTGTTTGTTTGTTTTTAAAATATATTTCAAGCGCAGAATGGGGTGGGGAAAACATTTTACTTTTGTTTCAAGTCAAAACTTACCTTCTTTTATGATTCCAGATGCTGGAAGCCAGTTATAGAATAACAGAGTATTTTTCAGTTTGAGACAAAAAATTTGAGCTGAAAAGACATGCGAAGAATATGCTTTCTAAAGAAAGAATGATAATGACAAAAATATACTACTGGGTTACAAATGCAGGTGATTTTGACAACTGATGCTAATAAAGCCTTTCTGAGGACAGCTTCTATTGCCTTGCTCTGGCTCCACAGGGCAGGACAAGTGAAGGAGGAACAGTTGTGCACAAAGAGGCTTTTGGCCTTTAACCTCCACCCAGAAGGCATTGGATTGTGCTAGTGAAGGCTTCAGGCTAAGCTGTATCCCAGGGCTTCTCCACAGGATAGGCTGGGAGGAACACTGATTCAGAAGTTCCAATTTTAGATGTGGTTTGCATTGTTATTTCTATGCAAATCATTCACCTCTTTGAGCTCAAATTCAGGCTGCGAATGTATTTTGTACCTGAGACAAGAGCATCTAGCAGCATTTTTACTGGCCCTTACCTAGCTCTCAGAGTGGAATGTCAGGGTGACAACCCCCAGCACATCCTCCTTAGGGTCCTGGGAGCAGCTCAGAGGTGGAGGAAGAGACCTAACCCAGTGAGTTTCACCCAGCAACAGCCAGATTTCATATGGGTTATTGCATCCTCTGCCTGTTCCATCTGCCCATAACATGAACTTTGGTTTAGTAGCTGCAGAAGCCCAGACCCAAATGTTTTAGATCACCCATAGGGAAATATAATAATAACACCCTCACTTTGTGCTTTTGCACTCACACAAGCATCTTGCACCAGAAGCTCTCAAAATCAGTGGGTCCCCTTATATGTATTCCATAGAAACAGTCCTGTTCTTATTACCCCAGAATCTGTATACACATGTGTTTCTTATGTAGTACAGAATAGTTTCAGCTACAGAGTTCACAGTCTAAATACACAGATTAGACAAATCAAGATATGGGAACAGAAAAGAAAGGTGAAACCTCTTGCCCAAGATCAATGATGATACAAAACCAGTTCCACTCTACAAAAACAGTTCCACTCTCACGCCCACTGCCCTTTGCCTGATCACAGTACCTTGCGCTGCTTTAATTGCTCCAGACAGTTTTAATGAAGCCACATTGAACAGGAAGATGATGATTCTTTTGGGCCCTCCACCTTTACAGGCCTTATGGCCTCTTGACATAACTTTATTCCCTTCACCAGCAGAAGTGGGTCTTCAAAGGCAGAACCCACCGCTGGCAAGAAGGAGATACACATATATTTGCCATTTTCATGCTGTCTTACAGTATTAGTAGACACACAAAATTACTTGCTTCCTCAGACTTCTCTACCTCTCTACCCCATTTGTTTAGACCTTGGTGTCAACAGACTTAGGGTTTAGTCAAATTCTGAAATTGAGGAATTCAGTTTCCCAGTGTGCTGCTTCAGTTCAGAGAAATAATTTATCACAGAGGGTAAAAAGGCCAGAACCTAATTTTCTATATCATAGCATCACGTTTAGCCACACAATACTCATGAGATCTGAACTGAATTACATTATACCCTGTGTCCATTTTCATCAAATAGCGGTGTGGCATCTTCTTTGACGCTCGGTGGTTATTATTTGAATTTATACCAATAAGAAATAGTTTGAAAAGTATAGTGGGAAATTATTCTTATAACTCATCTGCCAAAAACCCCAAAAAACATTAGGACAACAAATATGCTTGACAATTTAGTCAATTTGAGCAACTTTGTCAAAAAAGGAGAAAATTACTGCAAATACCAAAAGTTTCCAGCTTTTTGTTTTGAGGCAGCTTTGAAGCAAAGATGAACCTTTGAAAGAAACTAACTAAAGAGGGGCAAATAGATAAAATGCAACAAAATCCCAGAACAGTGGATATGGAAGGCTTCCTGAACTGAACTAGTAAGCTTGATCTTGATCTGAAGAACTGGAGTCCCAAAATAATAATAAAAAAAATCCACTATGAGCCTCCCAGGATAGTTAACAGTCCACCCAGTACAACAGGCTTGTAGGGTCAGGCTCACATTGCTGTTGACGTGCTCTCCATTGCACACAGATTGGTGCCCCTTCTCTGCAGGGGCCACAGCTGCCCCAGCTCCCAGCAGATGTGCTGGTGGCATAAAGCAGAAGGAACATTTATTTGCCTTGAAGGTGAAGGCACCAGGGGAAGCCAGGCGAGCCCATCTCGGAGGCAGGCAGTTTCTGCTGTGAGAAGAAACATAACTTTTTTTCTTTGCTGGACTGGTCATTTCCTGAAATGGTTTGAGACCTTTTTATCTGCCTTTGTGGCAAAAGGACACAAGAGCAGGTCCAAGAGGATAACCTGGAAAGCTGTCAGATTCCTCAGTGCCCTTGGCTCCCCTGGCCTCTTGGGTGTTGCTCACAAACCCAGTTAGGCAAAAAGAGCCCCCCGTGGGTGCTGGTGGGCTCTGGGCCAGGCTGAGGCCAGCTAAAGTGACTTGTCTTTCTGTCCAGGCACTTGAGCAAAAAGAGACAAATGTGAGTGGGAAACCAAATTTTCTCTGGTAAAAGGTTATAAAAAACCTTCCTTTAAATCAAGACAAGAACTGTTAGAAGATGACTCCCCCACCACCCCAGGAGCGGAAATATGGGAAAAAAGGCTAAAGTAAGCTTAATTTTAAGAGATCCCAAATGAATTTTTCAGTTTGTCACACAGGCTGCCAGTCACTCCAGGCTGACAGTGTCCCCAGTCCAGGGTGAACAGACTGCCAGGGGCCATAGACAGAGGTAGGGAAAGAGCCACTTGCAAACTTCATTCCCCAGCAGGTGCCAAAAAATGCATGGGTCTCAAGAGGAGGGCAGTCATGCAGGTTGCCAGGAATAGATTTGTCTACCAGCGTGGCTGGTTCCTTTCAAGAACTGGCAGAAATGACGAAGTCCCACAAAGTGTTTTGGATCTGTTGAATCAGCCTTTACCAATAAAAATAAAGATGATGTGCGGGGTAATTTTTCACCAGCTCTACTTGCATAATATAGCTAATCAGATGGTGAGGTCGTCATTATTACCACGGCCACTTACTTCTGCCATGTTACGCAGGAAATGTAGTACAGACTAATCGGATGAGCTCTGAAGACTTTGTCCCGCATGCTGTTATACACCTGGAGCGCCAACACATGAATACTTCAGTAGCAGGATAACACCAATTCCTGCAGAGAGAATGTGGGCAGAGATCCCACAAGTTATGCCTAAAGAAGAGCTGATTAGGGATGCCAAGTTTTGTCCGTGTGTAAATTTACAGTTGGTGGCATTTCCACTGTAAGTGCCATTGTCAAGATTTTAGGATTGGATTGTAAAAAAAAAAGCATTTGACTGAAACTTGCCATTCAACTTCTCATCATCAGAGTAAAATACCATACTGTACCAAGAATGAAAAGAGAGAGAGAGAGAGAGAAAACAACAACATTTAGCAGGTTTTAAAATTATGCAGATATTTTTAATGGCTTTGGAGTATTCAGACACTCACTCATATGTCAGAAAACAGATTTGATTTATAGGAATGACATTTGGCAGAGCAATTAATCCATACTATGTTCTAATCATGTTTGGTACAAGGAGAGGAAAAAAAAGTCGAACTTAGGTTTAAAGATGACTGTGCCAGGAATTATTTTCAAAGAAGGCTCAGAAGTCTTTTTAGTAAGCTCAAGGACAAAATCTGGTCCTTTATTCCTTCCCCACTCTACCACCCAACATGAGAATGAAGACTGCATCCCATTTTCTAGCTGAAAATCAACAATTAAATCTTGCCTCCACTGGAGGTGAAATGGGAGTCTGGACCTCTTCAGTTGCTAAGCAGATAAACCCTCCTTCCCACATTATTCCTCAGCCCCCACGAGACTGTCTAAAGGAAAACTTGGGAGGGAAACTATGGACAGTTAATCAAAAAAACTCAAGGTCTCATCAGGCAGAGCAGGGATTTGCCTTTGCATGGGTGCCCTTTGGTCTGATTTGTTTTTCCTGGAACAAAATTTTCATTAGTCTCCATTCTGTCCAACTCAGAAATGTTTCTTGAGATTGAAATGTTCAGCTCCCCACCTGGCACTGCTTAGATCTCCACTGCCAGGGCATTTACTCTTGGCTATGGGGGATCTCCTGCCACAGAGAGCAGTGCTGCTGCTCAGGCACCTGCGGCAGCTTCCACTACGGCAGAGGCCCAGGCCCGAGGGGGGCCCATTCTGCAGCTTCCCTCCTGGGTGCAGAGTGGGACCTTCTTGTCTCAGGCCCTGGGACCCTGTGCCCCCAAAAGGGGTGTTCTG
>VZTL01080720.1:0-10839 GCA_013400535.1 Scopus umbretta
CCAGGGTCAACCCACCACACACAAGCATTCCCACAGGAGCTCTAGGAAGACTGAGTCCATGACTGTGTTTTGGGAAACTTGTACCACTATGTGTCAGGCCTTCTTGACCTCTCAAAACAAAGGCCCCAGGGAAAAATGCTCTGCTTACTTCCCCTCCTCGTCTGCTATTCCCTCAGTGGCCTTATGTACCTAACCCTTGTCTGTGTGCATGGGTAAAGAGAAGAGAACAATACTGGGAGCTCTGCTCCCCCTTGTACAGACAAGCAAAGCTATAGGCTCTGTAGTCAAGGGGCATGGAGATGACCTCCCCCTTGTTTTCGCTGTATAAACATGGCATCCCAATGTGGGAGGTGCATAAGCTTTTTTCATGCTGCTGTCTGCTCTGTAACCATGTAGAGCAGCAATACCACTGTGTGTGCGACGGGATAAGATTGTCACAAGAGGTGCTTAGTAGTTAGCTTTCCCCTGTGGGTTTACTGTGATTAGCTCAACTAAGTAGCAGCAGGGAAAAAGGAGAGTTCCTACACCTACCTACTGTGAAGAAGGTTATGTCTTTTTGTTGTTGTTGTTGATGATGATTGGGTTTTTGCCACTATACTGTAAGCTATCTACATGGGTACAGCCCTCCAGCAGAACTGATTTTGGTCTATACCCTTTTCCACTCCGTAAGTGTGAAAACAGTTAGAACTTCACATAGGATTCTGGTCTGGACTTCACTGAATTTGTTTGTACAGGCTTGGTTAAACAAAGAAATAAGCACATAAAAATTAGCACCATCTCTGTAATTTCCTACTGCCTGCCACTGGTTAAATATACAAAATCAGCTTTCAAAGTGTACATAGAAGTAATTACGGCACAGCCTGTAAGACTTCTGCTTTTTTAGAAAATACTAGCTTCCATCACCTCGTTACTTCATACACTTAATTTTGCACAGGTTTGAAATAACAGAATCAATTACACCTAAATAAGGTATGTAAAATAAATAAATAGATAAATACAAAATCAATTCCCTTCTCCAAAAGCAACACAGAACAAGCAGTAGTGCATGAGACATGAGCAGCTTTCTAATTAACGTGAATCTCTACTTTTAAAGCATTTTAAGGCAGTATAGTCTGCAACAATTACTTTAAAAACAGTCTCTGTGTTGTGATGAGTTATGGTCTGCTCTCAGAAGGCAAAAAGCTAGATAAACATTCTCTTAATCATGCCCAAGATTAGCACACTAATTTAAAAAATGTAGTTCTCCTCTGGGGCGTCTGTTTTTCTTCTCCAATTTTGAGCCTTCCATGAAGGACACAGACTGTTCTGTATGTGTCCTCTTTAAAATTTCTTGTGTTACAGATGAATCAGTTAGTGAAGAATTCATGACTCATTCCTACAAAAAAATTTCTTGAACTTCCCCACCTATGTGGCCTGAGGATCATACCCCTACTGACTTATCTCTTAGGGAACTTTCTCATTTCTTTAGCAAGAAGTACTTAATTTTCTTCTTGATATTGCATCCATGAGGACCTTGTTACTGACTTGTCACTTGTAGCCTCTGACTGCAAGGATGGCTGGTATGTATCATGGGTAATCATACATTCTCTGGTACAAAGTGTTACAGGTAGTTTTAATCTGAGAAACAGTGTGTAGCTCAGTAATGCGATTAATTGCAGATGGTTGGATATTTGATTTCGAGTTTATGCTTCTCAAGCTCACTACAAGTGAAATGGAGAAGGCAAAAAGCTAACAAAGCTAGACGGTCAGTGATTCCCATTCAATGCTGAATCAAAGGGTTTACCTCTGCCAAGACGGTTTGAGAGGGAAGGAGGAAGAACGGAGGTGGGCAGAAGGTTGATCTTATCAAAGTGCAACGTAGCAGAAGTCATTCCATACAATAAGATGGAGCAAAGTTTTTAGTGAAAGAAGGCAGAAAAAATAAAAGCCTCAATCTGGAGATTCTGAATCCCTGAAATTCCTGCTAGCGTTGGTTGCCAGACTGCAGACTACAAGGGCAGAAAGGGTAAGTGCCATGTATAAACGGTGTGGAAAGCAGTATAAGCTTGTTTATGCTCAAACTAAGCAATTTTTGTGAAACATATGTGTATGAACAGACCCATAAAAGTTAAGGGGGTGGGGAGTGGGTTTACTTGCACTTAGATATCCTAAAGTGACTTGTCCAGTCTGTCTTTTGAACATAATAGTGTTTCCTCTTTTTGCTTCATAGTAACATGAGATGCACACTGTCCTTTGAAGGATGCTTTACTTACCCTTTTGTACTACTACTGAACCCCAGTTCTACTCAGCATATTAAAAGAAATGTCCAGGTGGTAATACATACATTTCTATATCCCTAAAATATCTTCTCCTTCTTCTGCTTTGCCCCCCCCCCCATTCAACATTCTTTCCCATTTTTTTGTTCTATTGCTAAAAGATAGTTCTGCTGGCTATTTAGTGAGTTCACTATTATAGCAGCGCTGAATGTGAGCGTCAGAAAATGTATTTGAAAGAAAAATAATAAGTGTTTTGGGCATTTAAGAGCAATAGGAAATGCTCTGTGCAGCAATCAGAAAGCCTGCCTAAAAATCAGTAGTTTAGCCTTATGCAATACATGTTTTGTCCATATTTCTACCTTTACAGCATAGGTTCAGAGCCCTAAACTTGAACGTTCAAACAATCCAGTGCTCTCTGCAGTCTGGGAGGTTTACAGGCGTTTCCTTTTCTAGTGATCAGGAGGGCTCAATACGGTCAGAAAGACATTCCCCATTCTGTTTATCGCTTCACAATGTTACTGAATGTCCCATAATTTTTAAACGTAATGAATTCAAGGAAGCTGTAGAATAAGTTGATGAGTTAATAATCTTCATCCTGATAAAAAACAGAATTTGGTGCCTCGGTACAATGTAAATGTACAGTAGTTAAGACAGCAGAATTTAATTCAGTGTTTTCTCTTTGCAGTGGAAAAGATTTTTTTTTCCCATGATTTTTTCCTGGTGAGTTGCCTCTGTTGTCCTTTTAAACTTAAACCAGTCAATACACCAGCCAACCTGGTGTGCCCTGTGTTCTGACGCTTAGATGATTTTTATATTGAGAAGTCATGAGAAGATCCTTGTTAACAAATAATCCATCCATGATAATGCCACCATCTGCTGTCCAGGGAGGAGGGAGGGCAATGAAAACCAGAAAAAGCAAAATCTCAAACTCCCTTACTTGGTGCGGACTCCCTCCAGCAATCCACAAATCTTATTCGGGCATCTGGCAGGGATTTGGCAGCTTTGCAGTTGTGGGAAGTGAAAAATGATCGTAGTTAAACTTATGCCTAGCGTTTTTTACAAAGATAGTAAAATAGTAATGTGGTACCCGCTTGCAGGCATGCATCTATGTATAGCGTTAGATGGCCCCTCCAAAGCACTTACAAACTGCCTAGAACATCACACATGGGCGATCTGTAGTGCTAGTGAATTTAGGTTTGATCTAAACTCCCACTCTCTCAGCTGTTTCTGAAGACTCGGTGCACTGTGTTCTTCTTCCTTCTCTGAATGGCACTGTTCATGACTAGTAGTAGCACCACGAGTTACTACTACCTCATAGTATATTAAATATCCATTTACTTTTTTCCTTGCAGTGAAATAACGAAAGAATTTCTTTACCTGATGAGATTAGTCTCTTCAATGCCTGTATATGCTCTTGTAGGGCAGTTATGCAAAGCTGATTGAGTAGGCTCTCAAATAAAAGAGACTGGGAAAATGCTTTTTCCTCCTCTCCGACTCCCACCCCAGTTACTTGTCTGTTGTTTCTGGGGTTTTGCCCTTACTCAGTCCTCTGTGCAATCTGGGAGGAGCACTGCCATGCAAGCTAATGATTCCCTTGTTGCTCTGCCTGAGACTTCCTTTTTCGTTCTAAAAACTTCTTTCCTTGTTCCAATTATGAGACAAGCTGGAGCTCCTGAAGTACAAAGCAAAACTGTTTACCTACAGCTGGGATTTTTGGGGACTTATTAGATGGTGTCTCTACCATACAACCTACCCCAACCAGAGCCAGTGATTTCATGCCTGATTGGAAAGTAAGACACTAGAGAGAATAGTTATGTTCTACACAGAGGGTCTGTAGAGATATAAATGTATGTAAGTTTATTCTTCCTTTTTGTTGGAATCTACTTAATTTCAAGACACTTAACCATGTGTCTTGTACTGTACTACCATGTACCATGCTAGTACCTGATGCATTCCAGTATTTTATTGTTCATGTGCCTGGTTTTCATCATCATAGTCAAGGCATTGGTGGGACTCTTGAAGCTGCCTGTACAGTGGCATGGACACACGCAGCTAGCTTGTCTTCTTTTGTTTCAGTCCTTTTATTCACTATCTGAAAATTCCACTACCTCCAAAATAGATAAATAAAAAGGGTCAAGTTCTTTTGCTCCTCATGCACTCCTTACACCTTCCCTCTTCTCAGATCTGACAGGTTGTTGGCAGTTTTGTACCCATCTGTATTTCCCTTCTGCCTCCACCTCCTCACCATCTATTCCTAAACACTGTTTTCTCTTTCACGCGGCACAGCATGAAACTAATGCAGACTGCTGGGTAGTAGGTCTAAACTAGCTTAGACCCCTGTAATCTCACTTTCCTTCCTTCACCCTTCAGTCCAGCCCTCTCTCCCCCGCTTCTTTACAACCATTTTTCTTAGATGACAAGATAGTGATTGGAAGAGAGCTTGGTCAATTGTAAGAGGTGTGTTACATAGAGCAAAGCCAACACAATACAGAGAAAAAACTACTTATATGACCTGATTATAAAGAATTTTACTGTAACTGTTGAATTTATGCAAAGCCCTCGGTAAAACAGTTAAAATCCTGTGTCTTGTTTCTTCTTTGTTCTGCATCCCCTTCTGTTCACTTGTTGTAGACTCTTGATTTTGGTATGTTTGCTTCTATTTGGCTATGAGGCAGCCTGCTTGCAGCACCTGCTTTTGCTGCCCAGACACTAGCACATACAAATATTTAGGTCCAAGCCCTACCATCAGCTTGCTTACTAAGTGATCTTGTTATTGTGCTAAAGAGTGCATGACTCCATGCCTGAGTGAATGAAAATGGTCACCCTTAACAGGGTGCACTTGAATAATCAATGGCCCTCTCGGACCTGAGTGCCATTCATCAGATGCATCCTGGAGCTCTTCAGTCTCTTTGTCATTTCACACTGAAGTTACAAATGACCAGATCGGACATACCTTGCTTGGTATGGGTGGGTGGGCTTTGTGTAAATACGCCTTTCCTTGGTAGCAAGAGCCCTGTGTGCTTCTGGCTTAGACAGAAACTTCTCCTCCTGGAGAACCAAGGATCCATTGCCTAAACCCATTGTGCAGGCCTATTCCAATGCTTGCTGATATAAGTTACAGCTTCTCAAGCTCTTCTAGAGATGGGTCACTTCCATTCTGAAAGAGTGTGCATCTACTTTGTTAGTACCAGAAAAAGCTATTGCATTGGAGTAATCGCAGCTTTCCAGAATGCAACCCTTTTCTTGAAGGACAGGACGTGGGGTTTCCAAGTAATGGAAGTTTTCAATTTCCATCTATCTTGTATTCCTGCTTGCTTGCACCTACTGAGCATGTCAACTTTTTATTAAAGAAGCAAAGTCCTTTTGTCCTTGGTCTTACTTTTGGATTTAGCCACTGACTTAACAGTGAAATGACAAGAGATTCCCCTTGTCTAACGATGCAACTTTTCATTTGTACTTACAGAGCTAATGGAACATAACTCTTCAGAGCATTAAAGAAACAAAGGGGTTTTCTTCTAATCTAAATTTTTTTCGCAAAAAGGCACTGAAACACATCTGCCACAAGGGAAGCATTGCTCCTTTCATCCGATAGGGAGAGCCAAAGAGCTTCTTGTCACTGACCTCGATGGTCGCATTTTAATTTTTTTTTTTTTAATGTTAAACACCTGAAAGTTTAACATTAGACCTGTTATTCGGCATGTAGAGTTGTGATCTTTCTTTTCTCTGGTTTCCTGATGGTTTGATGGTTTTGCTTGTGCAAAGCTGGCTACCTTATAGCAGCTATTCCTGGGTATTTTTGTCTTGGGTAATGGCCTCAATCCTTCAAAAGCTTGTCTTTTCTACCTCATGCAATTACTTGTTCTGTTTTATGCAAATATTTCTGTAATCCTTTTCCTCTGTAATTATATACTGATTAATGTGAGTGTTCTGTCCCTTTCTTAAAGATGTTGTCATAAATTTGTGGACTTTGATTCATTAATTGCTATGTTTTGTGTTTCAACATGATTGGCAGCATTCTCATTTTTCTTTTTAACGATGTGATGAAGTGGTCACCCTTCTTGATTTCTCTTTCTCTTTACACACGTGCTTTATTATTAGCACAGAATTCTTATTTAGAGACACCTCTAAGTGGTAACTTGTATTTCTACAGTGACTGTGGCACAGTGATACGGTTCCTATGCTTTGGCAAAGAGTACAGCCTTTCCAAAATAACAGAATATTTTTAGCTGGCCTACGTTCATTATCTGATGCCATATAGAGCACAGTAATTAAGCATTTAATGCTCTTATGCACTAAATTAAACTGACCACTGTGTCTAGCTTTAAGAGACAATTTTCACTGAGTCTGTGTTAGCAAGACGGTACCTGTAAGGTAGGGGGAAATGCAATCAGAGTACGCAGTGCGTAACCAAGATATGGGAAACTATATTTGGTTCTACATTCTATAAGTGACAGATTACCATTTTGAGCTAAACATCTTCTCATTTGTATTTACTCTAATTACTAGATTTTTTTCAAAGGAAAAAGGAGAAACAAATTCCATTAACGCAACCATAACCAGCCCACATTCATGTTACCGGGGGGGCTTGGGGCCACACATTACTACGATGTGAGCTCAAATAGAGGCATATGCATCAGCTTCAGGGTGGAACAGTTCAGACAAACATTTTTCCCATTTCTTGCCAATAAGTTGCACACCGCAAAGCAGCAGTAGTGTGCTGTATTTTGTGAACTCTGGTCTCTGTTTCTCTCCCCGAGAAGTCATCTGTTGCTGTTTCTGGAATGGGAGTATGGGCTGCAAAGTGCCACTGAATTCGAACAGTCAGTCAGTTGGAAAAGGTGAAAGCTGAACTTGTTGTCTTCTCTTCTTAATGGCACAAAACATTACCTGCTTTGGCAAGGCAATGATTACTGAACTCAGTAATCAGATTTGCTTGTGTGTTGTATACTGACAGTATCAAGTACACTCATAAGCTCTGAGCATCAAATAGACTTCTCCCTCTTCTCCCAGTTTTCCTCTGACTCACTAAGTGTTCTTTAAAAATGATAGCAGCTATTTACTGTGCAGGAAATACTCTGAGATTATGCTTTTGCATGGACTTCTAACCCCATTATTTTCCTGTATTCTAGATTCTGACCGTTAAGAAAAAAAATAATTTCAATAGAAAATGAATTTTGTTATAAGAAGAAAGTATTTCCACTAAGAAATAATATTGATTATTAAATTATTATGAGGCTCCCAACTGTCTCTTATTTCTGCTTTTCTGGTTTGGAATAGTTGAATTAGTAATATTTCTAAGTCTGAATCTTTCCCACTGATACTGGAAAGGAGAGTTTTCTGTACCGTGTATCTATACATGATACTTCTCCGATAAATCAAGGTATGTGACCGGTACCATTCACCTTGGAATATCTTACTCATTTTGTCAACTGATCTGGTTTTTGGAATGTTTCTTAATAATTTCTCCACCTGAATAGTTTAACATGAAATATGCCGGGGTTTGATTCTGAGCGAATTCCTAACAGACCGAATATTTCGCCTTTGCCTTTCCCATGAGATCATCTATTTTCTGCAACTAACTGGCATCGCTCTAGCTAGGCTGGTAACTAATAGTTGTCTGTGTTGTGCTATAAATTCAGAGTTCAGTGTCGAGGGCCTGTGAGAGAAACCTGTGTGAAATACAGCTCTTTTGACCATTCTTAAGATTTCTAGCTTTTAATATAGGCAAACCCACTATTTCAATGTAAGTAATTGTATGCAGTGTATAATTTGTATCTTTCCCTTTTGAAAATTCTATTTTATTCTAGCCATAACTATGCATTTGTTGAATAATTTAAAACCAGAATGTTTAAGAATGGATTTGATAGTCTGCTCACTGTAACTGAGAAAAGGCTATTACTAGTCTGAGTTTAGGCCTTCATAATGCTAGTATTTGCCTTTCCGATAAACTGCTAGAACATGCAGTTTTGTTATCATCAGCAGAGATTTTCTTGAGATCTTTCAGGACAAAGTTCTTTTTTTGATGCTATTCTTGGGCTTTCAAGTAGTTTGACATGTTCCATGTAAAAACAGCACAATCTTCTGAAGTTGCCAAATTAGTGGAATTAAGGAACTCGCATTTTTAACTATTAATGGCTTCCTATATAAAAGAAAGAATTACGCTTACTGCAGTCACAGATTGCTAATGTTTGAAACTGAAGGTTATCAACTCATTATTACAGCTGTTTGCTGTTTATTTTAGTCTCCTGTTACTCTGATACAGGGGAACCCTAACTTGAACATTCCTTACCGGCCAAAATGTATCTATCTTGTTCAGACAAGATCTTTTTCTTTAAACTGGATTATGTAATGAGAATTCCTGGCTGAGTGTTAAAAAATAGAACTCAATTCTGTTTACGCTGTGATATGTATGAGGAAGTAAAACCTCCTCCCTGCCAGTGGTTTGGCAGGATAGCAGATAGAGGTTTTCTTAGCCAAAGATCAGAATAGGTAAATAGTTTCCATTTGTATGTCTACATATAGATACTATCTTGCAAGACTTGAAAGCCACTGACAGGAGACAGATGATGGAATGACTATCTTCTTTTGCCTGGGCCATGTGGAAAAACTTGCATTGCTGCTCTGCTGCGCAAATAAATCGCTATCTCAAAACCTGAGTGGCTTAGAAGCACAGAAGTGACGCAAACAACCCATCAGTGACATCCAAATAGTCGTGTTTGGGAGTAAATATAATTCACGCATCTAGAATAAACAGAAAATCAATTATTTGCAGTGTTGGAGGACTGCATCAAAACTGGTTTTAAAAGATACTAAGTGTAATTCAAAGTGATGTTGTCAGGTTAAACAACTTGGGTCTCTCTCTGTCATATGTGCAAATTCAGAATCATTTGAACGGAGTTGCTACTCCAGTGCAAGTGAAATGACAGTCATACTCCCATCATATGTAACTATTGAGCTGAACAGATTTTTAATTCCCATTGACTGGGAAGCAGAGTAGTATCATAACCTCAGTGAAGTTACTCTGAATTTATACTAACATACTACGGAGGCCCTTGGTCTCTTATCTTCCCTAAAGTATGCTGTGCAGCATTTTAAAGTTGCTCAGGAATTAACAGAAATGTCAATCATGCTTTAGGAGAGCCTATGAATACTTTCTAGTCAAATGGATTGCCACAGAAATACTGAAAATGTGAAAGGACACACAATTCTGACTTTTTTAGTTAACTGCATGGCCATGCTCATATATGAGGAGTCTGTTTTGAAAAGTGACATACCAGTCGAAACAAAATACAATTTATTATCCTAGAGACTATAACAACATTCTTTAACATAGGCACTGTGTAAATAAGGACATAGATTGAAATTTTTTTGTGATTAGTACGTTTGAGTATCTTAGATGTCAGTGACCAAAGTTGAACCCCTAAGTAAGGTCCAAACTGTCTCTGATTGAGCAGCCAAAATTGCCAGTAGTTTCTACAAATCTTGGCTGTTCTGAATCTGAGGTGGTATCGAAGGAACGTGAAATTACTTAAAATAATTTTGCATTAGATTCTGTATCAAAGCTGGGTATTGTCTGCTTGAACGTCTATGCTGTCTACTTACAACACAATTAAGGAGAATGTAAATATATTCTCTCTCATTGTGGAAAACTTGAGATTTCTTGTGTGCTGCTTCTTTCAGCATCAGTGAGTCGTCTCATTTCCTTACTTTCTACGAAGTATAACATAGAGGTAGTTTGTACTATTCTGCCATGAAATCGTTTCTTGGGTACATTGTTTAAAATACATATTATGGGTCAGAAGTGGCCATTTTATTCGCAAATCTTCTGTTTAAAAAAAGGATTTAGTAATATTTATGGCTCTGGTTATGTAGATATGGTAGTGGATACTTTCCTAATTATCTTTACATCATTAGCTGCGAATTGATCTCTTTAAAATTGCTTCGATTGTTTCATAGATTGTTTAATGTTTTCTTGTGTCCCTTTTTTTGCTCGTGTATGTGAATTATAAAACTCTTCCAGATACATATCTGGTACAGGCTAAACTCTTCAGCCTCTCTGCATGCTTAGCCTATATTCACAAAGGAAATAAAATGTTTAAATTTCTGCTTTATGTCTCTATTCTTCTTCAATAGCACTTGAAGTTCTGTTAATGTATTTTTATCTTCAAAAGTCAAGCAGCTCTCCAAGTGTTCCTACAGCTTCACGTCTACAAACTCGGATGGATAGAAAGGCACTGCCAGAGGGGTCGGGCCTCAGATCTGGTGTGTTATCTGATGTTTGGAATTTATTAGGGAATGTCCTGGTTAATTGCAATATTTGTAGTCCTTGTGCAGGGAATCACCTGTAGGACTCCTCACCACAAGCAGCTGTGAAACCGTTGTTCCCTCATTCTTCTGCTTTGAGAAGCGGTCTCGGAAGGGGAGCTTTCTGCTTTTGATGCTCAGGTGCTGCCGATATCCTCACTCGTTCCATGCCTCAGCAAACCTGCTTTTCTCCCTGCTGCACTAGCATGCTTTGGCACGGCAACGCTCAGCAGTGCGCAGGGCATCCAGAGCCCCACGTACCTCCTGTTGTGGTTTAACC
>VZTL01080739.1:0-13848 GCA_013400535.1 Scopus umbretta
ACAATTCTATGATTCTATATAACCACTAGTTGCCACACTATTTCATGTGCTGAAGGAAAGCAGAAGTAATTTAAAACAGCAGCACTATTATTTTCAAGAATCTCTGCATCAGTCTGCATTATTTTCTTCTGCTGTCTGTGCAGGGGAGAACACCTGCAAAACACCTGTAAGACATATGCCTAATTCCAACATAAGCACACCAAATACTGCATTCTAAACACACATCTTAAACCAGATGTTTCTCTAATCCAACTCTGAATCCATACATACATTATGGACCACATGTACATAATGTCCAAGTCCTTATATACGTTTGATTTCAGTAACAATTAAAAATGTATGATAGTATTCAACTGCAGCAAGAAGCACCTTTCTTTCCTTGGTTTTACAACATTGATGTGTTTTAAACTGTAAGACATGAGGAACTAGGGGGAAGAGGTCAGGGTAAAGTTAACTTGGAAAGAGGAGAAAAACCTAGACAGAAACAACATAAAAGGCAGAACCTAAGTACTTTGTCCAAGTTTATAGAGTCTTAAACACAGGAGGCTAAATACAAGGTAAGAGCCAAAACCAGAATTCTCAATCCTACAATTTTTGAGAGTATTTATAATTGGAACTTTTACAAGATGAGCACAAAGAGAAGGGGTTTTTGGTTTTGTTGTTTTTCTTTTTTTTGCCCCCTTGAATACAAGTACCACTGAAGGCACAGGCGACAAAAAGCTGTTTTTATATTCTTTATACTTCATAAATTATTAAAGGACTAAGAACCCAGAAAATAATTTGCGGACAGTAAGATTCTGCAAGACAGCCCACACATGTGCATAACAATCAAAGCAGAAAAAACAAAATAAACAGAAGGGTTAGGTATGATGTACACTGCGTTACTGAAGGTGGGAACCTACTGCATCAAATCTTCAAGCCTTCTGGCCTGTCATCTCCTGCCTCTCTAATACTTTTTATCTTCAGTGGTTTACTAACACGTAACATAGGCTATGCTGCACCACTGCAAGGGTAGGGCCACGAAGCATGAGAACACTGTTAGCTACCGAAGACTATCTACTGCTGAGTCCTGGATACACGTTTAATGCTCTGTAATCCCATGCAATCCCTTCTCGAGTTTCTCTCCCATAAAATTAGATCTGAGTTTCATTGAAATATATTAATTGATTGAAAACATCAGCAGCTTCTTCTGTAATGAAAGGCACTGCATTCTGGTTTTGAACCATCCACTTCACTGCAATGTTTAAAGGTCATAAAATGGTATAGCTGTACTTAGGTACTGCTTTGAGAAGTAGCAGAAGAAAAGAGCTGTATTAAGAAGAAATCCTGCAGGATTTCAAAATACTTAGAGATGAAAACTCAGGTATATGTTAGGATGCAGCTGTCATGCCAGCAAGTCTAAGAGTACAGATCTCTTCTATATTTTCAGGGAAAACTGTGCCCTTAAGCATGATGTCATCTGCAGAGCTGAATTCTGGGAGAATTTTTAAGTACCAAAGACTTGGGCCACGCAAAGTATCTCAGTTCTGTAAAATTTATCATACTGACCATCACCAACAAAAAAGCAAAATAAATGCATTTCTTTAGAAACGTGTTCAGAAAAATTCAGGTTACCATAAGTATCATAACTCCCTGATCAACAGAGGGTTGTTGCTTCTCCACAGTGATCTCCAGTCACTGGCTTTGAAGTTAGGCTCATCTTGCTACCTATCACATCACTAACCAGTGCTCAAAATGCCAAGCTAACTTCGAAATAAAGCTATAGTGCTATGTGTCAGTATAATAAATACTACAAATACTAAATCAACAAAAAAAGCAATCTGGCCAACCATAAGACTCCAGCAGCTACAGACATAGCTGCTACTGCCTGAGAAAACTGAGGAGCAATGCATGTAGAACAGCACTGGGCAAGTAAAGTATGCATAAAATACTTCACAGCTTTTTTTAGAAAGCCAGGTCTCCGCTAAAACACCTTTTGGGACTCTGAGAATAACAGAGGTTTTTATTCAAGTACACCACATAGCCTACTTCAGAGACAAAAACTAAGGATGTCTGTGTCCCAAAGCTATGTAACAAAGAATTAACATAGCACTTGACCTTCTAAATGCTAGTTTTACCAGATTTTCTACACAATGACAAGATACTAACATACAACATAATTGGAAAATATGGTGTGGAACAGAAGTTTAGGGGCATCCTCTTAGAAAGTAACTTTCAGTAATTTGGAAGCTTCTGATCACATTTTAACTTTATTGTAGTTGATATTACAACTTGCTTGAATTATAAAAGGAGGTCTTTTCCTTGCTTCTACCTCTCTTTCTCAAACCTGTGAGTGATAATTACTAGTCTTTATAATCCACTTTGATTATAAGACTCCCGACTGCCATTTCTTTCTTCACTTTGCACGTTGTAATGTACAAAAGTGAAAAAGTACACAAAACAAGCACCACATTATTCAAAGAATGGAGAAAGATATCCAGGGCAACTTGCAGAGTATGGAACCTTGACCACAGGTTTTTTCAGACAAAGCAGTAACTGGCAGGGGCATAGGGTGAAACGGTTTTGTGTTAAGAAAGAAGAATGCTGTCCTGGTTTCAGTTGTTTACACTTTTCAGCTTCCCATGCTCTGCCAGGTGCACAAGAAGCTGGGAGGGAATGCAGGCAGGACAGCTGATCCCAATTAGCCTGAGGGCTATTCCATACCACCTGATGTCCAGCTCAGTATATAAACTGGGGGAGCTGGCCGGGGAGGGAGTGATTGCTGCTTGAGGGCAGGCTGGGCCTCGGGTGGTGAGCAATTGTGTTGTGTATCACTTGTGTCACTTGTTTAGTGTATTCTATTGTTATTATTGTTATTTTCTCTTTCTCTGCTGTCCTATTAAACTGTCTTTATCTCAACCCATGGGTTTTAGGGTTTGGTTGGTTTTTTTTTTTCTCCCTGATTCTCTCCCCCATTCCACTGGGGTAGGGGGAGGGTGAGTGAGCAGCTGTGTGGTGCTTGGTTGCCAATCAGGGTTAAACCACAACAAATGCAAGATTCAGGAAGTGGGGGCAATAGAATTCCTTGTGCCTTTCTGGCTTCTTGTCATGGCCTTATGCAATAAGGGAGCGTGTATACAGCTGCAGCGAGGGACACAGGCTGCTTCTTCCTAGGAGAAAAATAATGTATTGCTAGGCTTACATTTACCTGAAGTGCCATGACAGCATACCAGCCTGAAGTGGGACATACTAATCACTACTCAATGTTGAAAAGACCCACAGACATTCTAATGGGGAAACTGCACATTAAGATTACCAAATATTCCTGTGCCTTTTGCATGAAAGATGAAGAAAACTGCTGACAAAGTATATGCAAAAAACATTGGGGGGCCATTTCCAAACACTTAACAGAAAGAAGCATTCAAAGAAAACATTCTCCCACCAAATGGAACTAGACTGTATGTAGACAAAGGATGTGAATTCAAATCTCTTGAATTATGCTTGCTTTCAGCAAGACAAATGCTACTCACATTATGCAGAGAAATACCAGTTGTGGTCAGAAGTCTTACTAAGAAATAATTGTACGTATGAATCTAGCAACCTTCCAGGTGAAAGTAAAGGAAAAATTTCATTCATGCTGAAAGGAAAATTGTCATCTCGTTTCTGGATGAACTGTATCTCAAAAAGCACCAATTATGTACTTTTAGTTTGTTAAATGAGGTTAAATGACTTTGCTTTCTAACCTGGTGTTTCTGAAGAATTAGACAGCGGAGCTGATGCTTCTGCTAAAGCTGCCAACGTGGCTAATACTGACGTCGATGAATTTCCAAACTGTACAGCAGACACTCCTGTTTCATCTAATAGGATGAAAAAAAAAAAAAGTTAGCTGATAATAAAAAAGTTTTAAATTCATTATTGCACTGAAGCTTCTAACACACACTCTGTTATCAGCAACATTCTGCTAAACCACAGTGCTATTCGGAAGGCAAGTTTGTTAAGCAAATACAACTTCTAATAATTTATCTCTGTGAAGACTGTTGTTTTAAGTACCTAGATATTTACAACACATGAAAAACACATAAAAAAACACTGAAGAGGAACATGGTAGCTACTCTATTCTTACCACTGTTCTTCCTCAAGCCTTTTCACCAAGTGGTGAAAAATCAAAGTATAAAATCCCAGTAGCTATCCTATAGGCATCTAAATACCTGTTGCATTTGATGTATTTGCAAAAGATACCAAACCTGTTAGGTTCACCACCCCTCCAGGTCCAATGATGAACTGCGGTGTTGCTGCATGTATCGTCACAGTGTCCGGACTCTCTGGATTCGTATTGATTTGGTTCTGCATTGCAATCTAGGAGACAGGTAATAATATCATCCCAGTTGTAGGTATAAAGAAGTTATTTACCTTCTAAGAACTAGAATTATTGCACGTTCCACTCAAACAGGGAGGGTCTCCCTCATTTTACTCATGCAATATACACACATTGTGTCACATCTTGTGCTCCGTGTAAGTACATGAGAAACTTTTTTTTTTTTTTTGGCTAAAATCTAAAGACAAAAAGTCTGCTGAAGTGAAAGAGAATAATGACGCACTGCTACTTCTCCTTACCATTTATTGTAAACAAAGAGGACCATATAAAAACAAGGTCCTTTTATAGATGTGCAAGCTCAAGTATCTAAAACAGAGGCCTGAAGAACCAGTACTGTTGTGGCAGCTAAGTGCCATGAAAATCAGCTCTGACAGCTTCGTAATTGCCATGAATTGCAGATGGCATTCTTCTTTTTGTCTGTCTTTGAATTATTATTGATTTTTATTTACTATAGCCTTTCTGCAATGAAGAGGTGGCTAGAGGAACAGACCAGAAGTTCACAATGTAGGGGAACAACAGATTTATACAGTGGCATAATGATATTTTTCATTTGCTTTCTATTCTTTTCTCAGGAATGCTTGGTACTTAATTTGCCTTTAAGAACACTATTGAACAGTGAGCACACACTTCCATGGAAGTATCTATTATAATCCCAATCACTTCTCCCAACAATTCAATCCTAGTTTTTCTAATTCTGGAAAAAACGCCATCTCTTCTCTCCTCTCCTGAACTCCAATTGTTAGAAAATTAATAGTCATATATGAAGCTAATTGAACACTAGGGTATAGTCAATTGGGAGAGTAGGCAGCTAAGTTTTATGCCTTGCTTGTGAAGACTCCACCTAGTTCTATGTATTACAATGTTCAAATTTAAGAAAATAAAGGATACTTATCCTTGACTTTGTAGGTGGTGAAAATGCTCTTCAGCCAACTAATGTTTACTAACATTAATCTCATTTCCATGTCATGAACTAGACTGGAGTTTAGCATTATCAGTCAATACATGGTGTCACAGCTGCTATATTAACATCTTAGTTTACCCCACCTGTAAACAAGTACTTTGCTGTAACAAGTAACATAATGAATCAAAAGTTACCTGTAGTATTTCTGCAAGGTCTTCATTTCCATTGTCTACTGCAATATCTAATGCCGTTTTGCAAAATTTACTCTGAGCATGAACATCTGCTCCATACTTTATTAAGAGTTCTACAACTTCTTGGTGGTTATGTTCAGTAGCCCAGTGAAGTGCAGTCATTTTGAGCATGTCCTTCGCATTGACATCAGCACCATGCTACAAACAAGATCATTGCATAAACTATGTCATTAGAAGTATGTGAATTAAATAATTCAGGTCACAGAATGAAGCCCAAAATTGTCTTTCGCCAACAGTAATGTCCTGTTATCTTACATTTACAGATTTAATAAAAGTACTTCAATCTAACTACCAAATAAATTATTTACCTCAAAGGATTAAAGACTCCCTAAAACATAACATGTCTTGGTTCTAAAAGCTGTTACTCACACAATGTCAAATTAGGAAGTAGTCTTATTTTGAAGCAGCAATAAATAATTCACCTGAAATCATGACGACTGTCACGGTAAAATAAATTACAGCTTAACAGGAAAACAAAGCACCCAATGCACACAGTATAAATATTCATATAATTTCAATGTTAGTTTCACGACCAAAAGGAAATTGCAAATATTTTACCATAAACCATTGTAATACCCCCCGCCTCAAACCTTGTTTCAGCAGATTTTACCTTAAGTAAGACTTCTACTATACTGGCATGGCCTTCTGATGCTGCCATATGTAATGGAGTTCTGTCCACTTTGGTTCTGGCATCCCGACTTACACCTGCTCGCAGCAACACTTCTGTTGTTGAGTAGTGTCCATACTGTGCTGCTAGATGAAGTGGAGATGTTCCCAACTGTAATGTAATGGAAAAAGTGGAGTTTTAACAGATGTCAGCATGAAGCATTTCTTCTTATTCTGGAGCTATCAAACTCAGGTGTCAAGCCACCACTTCAAAATCATTTTCCCCTGCAGTCTCAACAGTCTCAAGGAAAGAAGCTGTCAGGGCTTTTACAGAGTACAAGGGGTGGGGGGGGGAAGGAATTTGAATATTTTTTTTTCCCCTCAATAATCACAACACACTAAAACCAGCTCATTGGAAGCAACTTTTTGAGGTCTGTGCTATGGGTTTTTTTTCTGTCTTTTTGAGGTGTGATGTTTCAAAGGGCCTAACCCAATTTTTAGTGTTTGTCAACACACCGTATCAACATTGAAAGGGACCTCTGGAAGTCATTTAAGTCCAATCCCCAGCTCAAAACAGAGACAACTTGAAAGTTGGGTCACTAAGTAGATTAAGGCTCTTAAGGTCTTATAAACACCCTTAGAATTTTAGGTACCCAACCTCCCTATACAACCTATTTAAAAACAGGCACCTCCAAAAGACAACTCAGAGCTCCCATATCAGGGAACTCCCAGCTGCGCATATTAGGTAGTTGGGACTGCTTGCTTAGTTCTGATCTCTTACTATACTAAATGCATAAACACAATAATTAGTAGGATGATTGCTGCTTTCTCCCATTAACCATTCCAAAGTCCACCTTAAAAGCCATCAGAACAAGCTCATTCACAGTCTGTTACTAAGATCAGTAGGAGGTCATATGAAGAAACAGACAATTTTAATTTTAAAGTGGACATGAGATGATGTAACTGCAGCATTCCAAGAAGAAAATCCCAAGGCTTGCAATATAAATGCTTAATGGTAAGAATCCTATTTTCTTCTTCAGGTGAGAAAATGAAGAAGATTTACTGAACGCTGCGAGAGTTTTCATTACCCAATCTGTGGTAAAAGGTGCTCCATTTGCCATCAATATGCGAACTTCATCATCTTGACCTGCTCGTGCAGCTTCTAAAAGTTTCTTTCCCAAATCTACTAGTGACATCTAGTGAAGGACATAAAGGAAAATAAAGAAAAAATAACAACATTAATACTATTTTAAGTACACAAATGTTGCTGTCATTTTTTTAATTATTATTTCTGAACTACTCTGAAAAGTTCAACAACTAGAGTTGATATTTTAGCCATGAGAACAACCTTTACTGACCACAATAAGCAGCTCGATTGTAGAATTACTTTTGTCAGCCAAACAGAACTAACACTGGGGTGAAGATTCCTATATTACAATGTTGTAACCATAGCAGCTGCAAAGTTCTACCAAACTAAATTTAAATTGTACTGGATGCACATTTCGTATAGCAGGAAGTGGTTCAGAAGCTCTCACCTGATACTGCAACCTGCTGCAGCTTTGTCCAGCTTTCAAATGGTACTACATCACGGCTGCTATGTCACATACCCAAAGGCACCGCAGTCACTTATCCAAAATGCCTACACATATTTCAGAGGTACTGCTACGTAAACGCATTTAGATAGATATGAAACGCAACACCTTTCTGACATCTCGTCCACCACTATCACTTCATTTTGTTCACCCTCAAATATAATTTCTATATTCCTAGCTACAAAATGATGCAATAGAAATATATTATTGTACTATTTGCATCAGATACATGAAATAAAATGTCTGCCCGAAAACAAACTTTACTACCTGCTTCAACTGTCTACAGTTCCTAGAAACATGTTAAGTGCAAAATTTTGATTGAGACATAACCGAGATACTAGCTGAAAGACTTTCACATCATCTTTAGATAATCACCCTTTTACAGCGCTCAAAGTGCCATATAATACAGAGCACACAAAACTATGTAGACAAATGACACCTATCTATGTTTCTATTGCAAAGATTCCCTAGAATAACATCTTTTTAAATCCACTCTATTTCATACTTGCTATTGAATTTGTTCAGTAAAAAGAAAATTTAGAACTAAACCATAACTCATGCTACTAACCAAAATACTTCATTAACATTTTAGTCCTAGGCCTATATTTTCTGCAACCAGGACGCCAAGAATGGAATTACATTCATCAGTTTGGTTTCCAGTCATAAGTAAAGTTAAGCCTGTATTTCTAATAACAGCAGTTGCAAGGCCATGCAGCCAATTTCTTACACAAAGTTAGAGTACATCAGTTCAGAAAGAAATCCCAACAGGTCATTTTTTGTTTCTTTTCCTAAACATACACTTCTATCACAAACCCAACATATTTAGAAAGTTCTCTGCGCCTGGCTCAACTGGCAAAATCTGTGCGGTATATTGCTCAATAAGCTGAAAGCTATTGACTTGGGAAGAAATTAGAAAGGAAGACGGAAACACTGCAAATGCAGAACTCCAACATGTATCAGTAGAGCCATGAACTGGAGCAGATTACCTCTTTGTCTACAGAACTGTCTGCAGGCAGCAATATCCCCTTCACCAACATAACACTCCATTTATGTCCATCCTTCTAGTACACATGGACATGTTGATTTCTCTCCAGCCAGAAAAGGGAAGAGGAGCAGGAAGGTGGCAGAACAGGACAAATACTGACAATGGGAAAAGGAAGGAAAAAAGGAGCACAGAGTCAGATGCAGAGGAAGGGACAACAGCTGACTCTCTTCCATAAAGAAAAAGAGCAAAGGAGAAACAGGAATAAGAGAAAAATCTACTATCTCTGTTAAAGGAAGACACTAGGATTAAGAATCTAAAACAGTAACAGGACAGAGAAGGCATTTGGTAAGTGCAGCAGTGAAATGTAGGAATATAGCACTCTCTTTATATGGCACCCTTTTTTTTTTTTTGGCAGGGGGGCTATTTAAGAAGGAAAAAAGCACACACAGAGACTTTCTCTGGTGGTCTCACACCACCACATCAAGGTCCTCAGAAGCAAAAAAAAAGCTGGAACTTAATGCAAAATACTGAAGTTAGGAACTAATTCAGAAAGACAATAATTCATTTTCCTGATATTTATTTTTGTTAAACACCAGTAGAGAAAAGGAACTAATAAAGTCTCCGTTCAGAGTTACAGAATAATTGAGGCTGGACAGGACCTCTCAAGGTCACCTAGTTCAATCTCCCAGTCAGAGCTGGCCCAACAGGCTCAGGCTGTGCAGGGCTTGATCCTATTGAGTTTTGAGTATCTCTGTGCATGAACATCCCACCACTTCTTCAGCTTCATTCCAGTGCCCAACCACCCTCATGGTGAGAGCTCTCTTCTGCATATACCTGTCTTTCTCCACTAACCAAAAAGACAGCCTTGATAACAAACTTACACTTGATGTCTGTTAGACAACAAAAATAGATGAATTGCATTACAGCCGGCACATTTAACAACTACACCTATTCAGAACCCACTGACCACATCTATACGGGTGAAATAAACTGCAAAATTGTTACCAAAACCGTCTGCAGCAAAATCAAGGAGCAAAAAAATTCAATTATGGTGGCCTGCAAAACACAAGTCTCACTCCCAGAAGATGTTAGGGACAAACCTCAGCCTGACATCAGCACCTTTTCAGTCCCTCTGAACCACTACTGTTGAACACACTGTCAGAGTGACAGTACATCAGTTCTCATCTCAATGCAAAACTAAACAGCATTGTACTACACTTAAGAAATGTTCTAATCGAGGAGAAAAGAGGAACATGGAAAATCATACATGACATAACCTTCATCACCATGTATTACTTACATTAACCACTCTCTTGGCTGATATAAAGTGTATTTTAAACAAGAACAAAGCATCACAGAAGTTTACATATGTTTCATGATGTAGAATTTTAACTTCAGTTAAAAATGACACAAATTTATTTTAGAAATGAAGTAAAATTTCAGTTCTTATAGGGTACGTGAAAGCATGCTTGGGCCATCTAGTGGAAGAAAGTTAGAAACCTAGCAAAATTACACAAACTCAAAAACCACATTATATGTCAATAATGCACTAACAGCAGCAACAGATGAGGCCTTTCCAACAAAAGACTCATGCACATTTAGTCACTTTTAGCCAGTGAATACGAGCACTCACAACATTTCTCAAGAGTAGTCAACCCAAAGCCAATTTCTACTTGGCAGAACATTCCAAGGACCAATATTGTAAAGTCAGGAAATCCTTGAGTAACAACATGCCCCACACTTCCCCCCATACTCTTCCACTCCTAGTACTGGGGCATACCGAGAAGGGTCTGCAGTGTCAGAATCTACCTTTCTTCCCTTCCCAGAAAAATTCTTCAGCTGCTCTCTTGAGATCAGTTAGTCACACTACAATAGCACAGTGATACCATCAAAAGCAAAGTTCTATATATAGTACAATAAAATATATTTAAAATTGAAATAATATTTCCATTTCAAAGCAGTACTTAGTTAAGCACTGCTGCTACTCCATATAGCGTTACAAATCAACTCTGCTGAACTGTGTTACAGGGTACTTCTCAGTAACTGTGTCATTTCCATCAAGCTTGACAGCTGGGTAATGCTTTGTAAGAGGATTCTTCCAGACAATAAAAACATCACTGGCTCTGAAATAAAGTCTTGAAACTATTACAGTTATTCTTATGGCAACCTGAGTATGTTTTCAGCCTTCTAACAGCTCCTACACAACTGTGTGAACAGAGGGTTTTATCTACAATTGAGTAAATAGGGAAGAGCTTCTGCTGGGTTTGGACTTCTTTGCATTAACCACCTCCTGAACTTCCGCATCTCATTACTGCAATGCGTTCTGTACAGTATCATTAGCCAGAAGCCACAATGAACTGGTAATTAAAATGTACATCAAATTATTATTGCTATTTTACTTCTGTTCAACAGGAAATCATAGTGCTTTTTTGTATCCACCTTAGATTTAAGTTTTTATACTTTCTGTAAAACTCTGAACATCGTGCTGTTACAGAGGGTATAGAACAGCACTTGATAGGAGTTTAGATAGAACTGTGTGCAAAATGGGCTCTGTGGGGAGGAAGAGGAGCTGAAAAACATGCAGCTTGGGAAGCCTGGGGTCACACACCACAGCCTACAGATAATAAAGGAGCAGAGTCTGCAGTCCGAAGGAAGAAGATTAAGTTTGGCTTAAAATATTGCAGCACCTTTCAGACTAGTGTCCTGCCCCAAAGATCCTGGACCCAGCCTTTATTCCCCTTCTACCACAGCAGCGGTGAACATCAGCCGGTCAAAATCAACAGGTATTGAACAGTTGTTGCAGAACACCTGCTAACATGGAGATCTTGCAGCCCCCAGTGTACTTCTACCAAGGCATGCTCCTAAAAGAGACATACTTACACTAGAAGAGCATGGACTGTACCAGTGCAATTCACCAGAAGGTAAACTGAATCACAATACACCATATGTGTGACAAGGATTTGCAATCATTCCTAAAAACCCTGGGATGAAGTTCCATAAAATGCTAATTAAACAGGTCTCCTACTGAAGTGACATGCAGCAGAATCGTACTTGGAAGATACCTTGAGACCCATCATCTCCCATGCCCATTACATCTGGAAAGAGGATGCCCTTTTCCAAATGTCCTTTTCTTTCCACTATTTAAAAAAAAAAAAAAAAAGAATCAACCTGCTTGTCCAGACCTAATCTTCAGAAATGCTATCATCCTACTGATTTCAACATTGCATAATATCACTAGAAATTTATGTTAGCAATTTCTAACTAATTTTATATGCCTATCCATACCAAGGTAAAAAATGTTTTTAAGTTCAGAGTACAAATATTTAGCAATAACTATTTAAATCTTTAATCAAGCACTGTTTTGATCACTATTAGAATTGAAATAATAGGATCAACTTGCCTTTTTTTTTTTACATCCTGATATAACAGCACAATACTGGAACTCAGAACAACTCTTCAAAAATTTTTTAGTTCAATCACAGTTTTGTAACTTTTAAAGGAACCGGAAGGTCTGCATTAAACCTAGGCATATGTGTATGTGCTAGCATCTCAAAAATGTTGGTACGATTTTACCTTTGTGATTACAGTGACTTACATGGGATAAACTCAAAAAGTTCCTGCATTGTTTTCTAGGGGAATCATACCCTTCCAAACGTATTTTGACAATGATTTCACATGACACACTTCAAATCTTGATGTAAATACCACAGGCTTAGCGTATCCACACTTCTATTATGATAAGGAAAGTTACACTAATATATTAATAGCAGTCAGCTTTAATTCCAGCGCTTTCAGCTTTCCTCTATGACTATGTTGTGGTTGTAACTAAATTCGCTCTAGTTTTGTTTAAACAGCAACATGACCTTTATGTTGGACTAGGGATGCATCCAAAGAAAAATATCTGATCTGAGAAAAAGAGATCAGAAAAGCAAACATACTGTTGAGTAGCTTAGTGGTTCAGATAGTCAAGCCTGTATTTATGCAGGTCTGTCCTCCAATTAGGTTCATACATTAATTTAAATTAGCACCAATCATCAACGTAACTCCATTAAATAATGCAGATGGTAGAAAAGTCTTGTCCTTAAAAAGGAGAGTACAGATTTGGCCATTATCTGCAACAAAAGGCAACAACTAAAAAATATTATTATGCAACAAGGGTGAACCATTGGCACCAACCAAGATTTGGGTCTGCAGTGCCAACAAGCAACTAAGCTTTCACAGATGTTTGGCACTAGGTACCAGAAAGGTTACATTATAGCAGCTACCACTGACATGAGAATCTAAGGGCTTGTGATGCAGCCTTTGAACTGTTCTACAGCCTTAAGAGTATGCCTCAGATTAACTGAAACTTGAAAATATCCTCAAACGAATCAAAGCTTCTGTTTGACAAAGAGGAATCTTCCTCAGCAGTTTCTGTCTAGCACATAGGCCGAAAAAAACTAGAAAACAAACTGTTCTTAGCAAAGAAAGTGGGTCACAAACAAGAGTCTACACGTAGTGTACGCTGATCTGCCATGTACACTCTAACCTTGCACAGCAGATGTGTGTACCCTTAACAAGGTACATGCGTGCACACTTCAACCAGACTGCTGAGTCTTCAAAAATCATAATTTAAAAAAAAAACCATTAAGCTACAGCACTCCAAGGTGTGTATTCACAACTTTTAGCACATTTAATTCTAACACGCGGCATTTGCCACTGAATGAAAGCTACTTTAGTACAGCAGGTTAAAGGACAACGTACAACTGCTTTGCGTACAAAACTCTTAAGCACACGGGAGTTCCTACACGGGACTTCACCGACGTGCTATCAGGCAGCGTCTCACCAACAGAAACCACTTTTGACTACTAGGAGAGAAAAGAAGAACGACAGTCCGAACCAACACATCTCATCCCACGTTTATGCTCCCATCGTACGCTTTATTAAGAGCCCACAGCCAGAGTTACAGACCCCGGGTGAGGCGCACTGCAGAGGAGGGAAGCGCTCCCCTCAGGGCACCTTTGGCGCCAAGCTCCGGCAGGCAGCTCGGCCGCCCCGGGCCGTGACAGGAACCGGCCACCCCGCCCCACGCGAGGCCCGAGACCGGCCCCACGCGGCCCAGAGCGGGCTGCCCGCCGGGGAAAGACGCGGGACGCGCCGGGCCCCGCTCTGCCCCTCAG
>VZTL01080746.1:0-25435 GCA_013400535.1 Scopus umbretta
TAATGATTCTGTGATTGTATTCTAAATCTAGGGGAGTGAAATGTCTAGAGTCCAGCCTGAGAAGTGCTGCACAATCCTTTCTCCCTTTGTCTCCAGCTGTAGATGAGGACATTCATTATTTCTATGTGTCAAGCACAGAAATTGATTGCAAATTAGAGCCACATGCTTTTACTAAAGACAGGATCTGAATTATGATTAAACTGTAACTTTATATAACAGTAGTTTATGAAAATATGTAAGCTGCAGAAGAACACATCTCCAAATTAATTTATCCTTTCTGTGTCACAAATTAAACCTTTTCTTTATCCAGCATGAAACCTAGAGATAGAGAGTATTGAAAAAATCACAGAGTTGTTACAACAATTCACATCATTATTTGTCACTAAAAAATGCCTTTTAAACCTATTTTTTAATCTATCCTCATTCATGTGGATAGGCTTATAATTTTTTTCTCATTTCTTACTAATGGTTTTTTCTAAGTGTGGAGAAAACAAACAAAGAAAAAACCAAACAGAAAAGAACAAGAGAGAGAGAGAGAGAAAAAAAAAATCATTCAGTTTCAATGCCTTACTCAATTACAAAGCTCCATTTCTTTTATCAAGTGAAGCTGAAATTTATAAACCTCTACGTTGAAAGGTGTGGAGACTTCATTTTTTTTTTCTTTTTTATTTCAGCCTGTGAGTTACACGTACTTATGAAAGAATTTCCAGGTTCTCTAGTTGAAACAGGCAATCATATGCCTGAGGAGATATACAATAGGAACTGGCAATGGAGTATTTCCATTTCTTATTTGTTGAAGTAAATAATAGTAACTTTGAAATAAGAAAAGACTTTCTTTAATTGGCAGAGTTCTGCATATACCTTGTTGAAAAGAAACTACAGTCTAGCACAATTCTATTTCAGTATTAAAAAGGCCTCTCAGTCTACACCCAGAGGAGCCTGGACTTCCTTCCTGTTTAATACTGGGGAAAGTCTGACATCCCAATCCTCATTTTAGCTTCTGTTCCAGATTTACAATCATGGACTGGCTCACAGGAATCTCAGATTTTCTTAGTTTGGTCACAGACTTTTCTATGAGATCTTAGTCACTTCCTTATATTGTAATCTCCTGAAAAGAAATGACACCATGATACTTAGCAAATTATTACATTACTTGCAGATTCTTGGAAGAATGATGTTAATAAAAGCAGGTAAAAAAATTAGGAAATACATTTAATGAAATCAGAATTTGATACAGGAAAATACTAATTACAAAGAACCCTAAAACTTACTTGACTGATAAGAAATGTCTTCTGTCAAATCATTTACTGGTATTACAAATAGCAATACTATGCTTTGGTGATTGCCAGTATGAAATATGCATCACTTTCCATTCCATCCAAATTCTCCCTGTTTTGATGTTTTTGATGTTTTTGTTTGGTTTGGAACAGGAACCAGCTTTGAAATCTCGTCATTTTCTGCAGAAATTAAATTCTATATTTAGTATTCTAAATACTACTAGGGACCATATTTCATAATGAAAGAGAAACCTGACAAGGCACTTGAGAATCCCATTTCACTCTGGGCTAAAGAGAGATCAGACCATCAGTCCTATGCTTTGCCTATTTGGTGTAGCCTGATAGCAGTTAGTGTATTTTTTGGTTCAGCAAGAAATTATTCTGCTGGTCTCTGTAAACCAGGTAGGGATGGCACAGAAAAACAGTAAGTGACATTAATTTCACATAGTGTAAAGATTATGCCTAATATCAAATAGCCAGAAATTTGTACCAACAGCTCCCCCAAAACATCTAACATACTTTGACTCCTTTAATATTTTTGTCAGATTAAAAAAGAAAAAAAAAAGAAACCCACAAGATTTTTTTTCCTTAGCATTTTGTCAAGTTTCTGTAGGTAAAAAAAGGTGAGTTATATTCCTGAAGCCACATTTAATGTTTCTTCTCCTGCACAGGATGTACTGCAATATATCATTTTGGCTTCTGTCAGCTCGCCTAGGCATTTCTAATTTTCTCTGACTGAATGTTTCTCAGCTCCATTCCTTCAAAGGCAACCCAGGTGGCAAGCTCCTGTCCACACCAACTCTCTGAAAAGACATTATGAGCAGATGCTTCCAGCTGCAAAAGTCAGAAACCTTATTTCCTTTATACATCCAGGAATACTCTTCTTTTGTCTGAAGGCTGTGTGAGTATGTGCAGGGATGGGTGAATTTCATTAGCAGATGGAAGGTCACAGGTGGTTTTGCATGGAAACGTAATTAAATTGCATTGATCGAATTAAATGGCTGACAAAGATATGGCCTACTCATCCCATGCTGAATGGGACAGATAAAATTCAGCTCCATACTCCAGCAGCAACCATTTTGTCCTTTTGAAAAGGGAAATTAATCTGGAGTGAACTCACTTGATGATCCCTGAGTCTGAATCCTTCATCAAAATTATCCCTCCATCAGCTTGGGATGAGAAAGCAAATCATTCACAATTAGCAGGCTTGGTTTTTGGTTTGGTTTTTTTTTTTTTTTTAATTAACATTTATGCCAGTCACAGAGTTGCTGATGCCAGAGAGGACCCCTTTCTCGTACTAGGTAGAATTGACTCATACATGCTTGGAAAAATCATGCTGATAAAAAACAATTAAGGAGGAAGGAGAGTTGTTAAAACTGAAGAGAGCTATCTACTTGTGAATACTGACTAACAAAGCTTTACCACAGTATGAAAGAACAGACTGTAGTTGTTGCTTCATTTGTGTTCCATCTCTGAACTCAATTTACACAAAGCAAAAACCTAAGTATAGTCTAAACAGTCTGGGTTTCAGGACTTGGGTGTCTGTTGCTGATGGTTGCAGAGAAGTCACTTTGCCATTTACATCTCAGATTATAGATGATTAAAATTGAATCAGTAACAAATACCAGTAAAGGTCTAATGCAGCAAGGTTTTTGAACATCCATGACTCTGCATGATTTCAAAGTACTGGTTCATTCACATGAAATACTCAGACTTCAGTTTAAGGAAGCATCAAGTTATTATAGATAGATCATTTTGCATCAATTGGACCAGTAAGGTAAAATCAGATCTTTGTAGAACTGGGACTTGTTTCATTAACTGATGCCCAATGAGAACCTCAAACAGAAGTCTGTATAAAAATTCTCTTAAGAGCTTTATTCTTGTAACATGGACCAGTATAAAAGTTTTCCTCAAAAATCGCAGAACTGTGCTGTAACTACTCAAGTACCTTCAGTCAGCCAACCTGGTTTGGAAACCCCATAAGAAGACATACATTATGAGAAACTGGGTTCTTCCAGATGATAAAAATGAAAGCAGTTTTCCTAAGAATGTCATTCCTTGGTTCCTGCTTGTGGTAAAATTCAGAAGTAGAACATCACATTTTAGTACAAAGGGTTTAGAATTAAGTTTGCTCTCAATATTTGGAAAAGTTTGAGGCTTTTTATGTTCTTTGACATTTTCTTGGGAGAGGTCAAAATTAGGGAAAGAAAAAGAGGTAGATTACAAGCAAGAGATTCACAGAACTATACAGCTATTTAAAGTCTTAATCTGCAGGGCTATGAATTCTGCAGCAGGATTATTTCAGCTATATTCTCTTAATTTTGCCTTGGTGAAGGAAATGTAAAATATATAGGACACCACAAAATAGATTCTGTGTTCTCTGTTAGTGTCTTTGGCTTAAACGCGTGGGTGAAAAGGTGCGTCCTTAGTTTCTTTTAACTGTTCATGTGCATGATCACTGCTTGTCCTGAAATGATGAGTAGTTATTAAAACTGAACTAAAGAGTTGGTTTTGGGCATTCTTAGTTCAAAAACTAAGTTTTGCACAAAGATAACATGGAATCCTGGTGTGGAGTTTTTTCATCATCAAGAAAGAGCATTACAATTCCTTCTGTGAAAGACATTGTTAGTGGATGAGCCAGTTAAAAACAGCTTGGGTTTTGTTTGCTTGTTTGTTTTAAAATAATGATAGATTTGGTTAAAAACAAAGTGTTAGTTATTGGAGTTCTTCCTCTCCTGTAGCTGGAAGAATTTCTTCCCTTCTCCCAAGAGAAGAAACATACTCTTCAGAATAATCTTCCACTTGGCATAGCCACATACACTGAAAGTTATCTCATGATATGCCACACAGAGCAAGTCAGTTTATTAAAAAAAATATGAGGTGAAAGTGACTTGCTTTAGATGTGCTCTCCAAGAATATATCTACACAGTTTATTTGGATTCTCAGATAGTGTTAGCAGCCAAGAAATCTTGCTTTCACGTGTGTTTTCAAATCTACTTAAATCAAAATAAAACACATTTAGGTGCTGTAAAAGATGGTCTGGGTGAGAGCTCACATCATGAAACTGAACTTGCTTCTTAAGATAAGTGAATGCAAAGGAAGAAGACCAAGGCTTCAGGCCTTGGCAGGGCTCCAAGGAACTACCTCTCTCTGCTGCTCTTGGCTGTGTGAGCATTCCCAGTACGGTTCAGCGCAAAACCAAAATGACAGAGCTGGAAATGGCTTAATCTCACCTGCTTGCCAGTGTAACAGACAGGAAATGCTCATCAAGCCATTTACAGCTGAGAGACAGAGTTCAGCAGATGCTTCAGCCACCTCTTCAGTTATTAGATATTGGCTTCTAGTTGAGACCAAATAGCAAGGAATTAATGCTTAGTTGATGATACTAGTGCTAAAGTTAATCAACGTTTTGTTTTTCCAGCTGAGGTGAGTGTCTGAGGGGATATTCTTCTTTGAGAAGTCATCTGCCCTGCTCCAAGGGAACCACAGATGAAGGATGATGGATGACGAATACTTACACAGACAAATACTGATTTCACCTCTGTCATTGCAAGCACCAGTTTCAGCTGCAGGGGAGCAGACACCAGCAACCAAAGCTCCTCTGCATAGTAACTATAGTACTTGTTTAAGGTTCATATGTGGTACTAGTTTCTACCAAGGTAATCAGTCAGTTACTGTCTAATAAAAGCCTGCCTGGCCCTCAGATTGCCTCCATGTCATAGGATTTCAGTACCAAATACTCAACCACATATGTGAGTGGTCGCACTGTGCAGAGTTCTCAGAAAGCCTCTATGGTAGTGACAGGAGTCTTCCAACAAAGCCAAGGGCACAGGCATGGAGATGGCTATTTTCTATACCAACAAATTTCTTCAGGGTAGAAGCTAATTTCAATTTTCAGTCCCTTTCTTTTTGCAGAAAGTCCCAGATGCATGTCAAATAGCATAGCAACCATCTTGCACAGTGCACTGCAGTCCATCAGAGGCTAAGCTGAGACTAACACCTGATCCACGTCTGTGAGCTGGAACTCCACAGAGGCCTTCAAACCACAAGAGAAGAAGAGGCTTTACATTTGAAGCTGTCCACGTTCCCTGCTATTGTGCTGCTCATTTTGCTTGGAATTATCTTCAAAGTTAAAACAACTAGGGGATTGTGATATGTGATAATACAGGAGAGAGAGACAGATGTTTCTGTGAATGCAGTGAATGCAGAACTGACCTGAAAATTTCAGATACTGCTAATAATATGCCTTACCATTGTGGGGTTTCCTCCACAGATTCCACAGCAGACCATCTGAAACTTTGTAGGAACCACTTTCAGAAGCCAGGGGGAAACTCTCAAATACAGAACACAATCCACTCAGACCTCTTTTCCAGTCTGAACTACCACTCAGCTATATTCACATCCACTTTCTGATGATGATTGGAAACATTCATCAAATGCATATTTGCTTACTCTGATTTATGGAAAGTAACATTAATTCCATATCCAGCAATAAACATGAATATTTATTATTTGCCATTTTATTACTTTAATCATCTAATAGAAGGATAGGATCAAAAACATTTGACTTAGATGCACAGTTGTACACTGTGTATAAAGTATAAGGAATGTTGAAAGGTAATTGATCACAAACATGTTGAGACCAAAACTTTTTTGACAGTGATACAGTGAATTGTACAATATCCCATTTTATTAAATACATTCACACAGCCAAAATGAAAATCAGAGCTGCTGACTATATGGATCGCATTCTTTTGCGTCCACACTGGCACTGAACTGCAAAGAAATGAAACAGCTGGCAATACTGAAATGAAACCATTAAATGAAAGTAGTGTGCTTTGTTTTAATGGGGCTCCTTTTGGTTGTTTACACACAGCCTTCTGTGGGTATTTCAGACATTCAAAGGTCACATGTAGCCTTCTAGGGGCATTCAAGGCACCTGCATCATTCACATGGCCAAGACATGGCACCTATGATGGAGCAACCTGCGCCTTTCCAGAGCAATAGCTGAAGGCCAAGGAGGAACCTCCTGATTGCTAATGACTCTAGGACTGAACTGACTTGGGATAGAATCATAGAATCATTATCATTAAGGTTGGAAAAGACCTCTGAGATCATCTAGTCCAACCATCAACCCAACATCACCATGCCTACTAAATGATTGAGTTCTTTCTCTGTTGTAGTGCTGAAAATGTTTGCATTTCACTCTTGACCACCAGTACAAAGTTGAACCTCTTGGAACTCCTTTCTGGATCACATTTTACTATCCGATGTGTTTCTGAACAGCATAAAATGCTGTATCCCAAAATTTAGAGCTCTATTGTACTATCTACCATACAAACAGAAGGGACACCCCAGCCCAAGGCATCAGGCAAGTTCATGATGACAAGGCACAACAGACATTGAGCTGGAAAGTTTGTCTGTGGGTTAGGGCCCAGATCAGAGAGTCCACAGCCAGGAATAGGCATGGCTGTGACAGGAGCTGTAGCTCAGTCAGGAGCCAAGTGTCAGAGCTTCTGCCTGAAATAAACTCCCATGGGTCAGCCCTTGCTAAAACCTCCCTGCAGAACTGTCTGGGAACCTCTCCCCATGTCACCAGAAGGAAGAGAGGCTGCCCCAGCTGCGCTGTGCCTAACGTGACTCTGAGCTAAGGCAGGCAAACTCCCAGGATAGGAGAGGATGTGCTCAGGGTCCTTACAGCACAGTTGCTTATTTACAAACAGGCTACTGTTGTGAAGAGTTCAGCACTTCAGCTAGATCATTTTTTCTATCTGCTTCCAGCCCACTGCAAATGTGAAGTAAATTATTTTGCAATTGCAGAAGTGTAGGGGTATGTAAGGAATCAGTTAAGAAAAGTCAGCTCAGAAAAGGTAATTTGTTAAGACATGGTAACTTGGTTATTTGTAATTGTTGGTATCCTTCCTAATGATTTTTGACTTTCAGAGGATTAACTACCTTCTAGTGTCTCATTGTCTTCTAATGAGGAAGATAGGGAGAAGGGGATAGTATTTCAATTTCCAGATTTATTGCCTAATTTTCTGAGTGTTTTGTAATGTTCAGATTCAACTCAATTCCCCAAGACAATGAAATGTCAACAGACTGATTTTATTTCATTAAAATCTACTATTGGAAATGACCTTTGCAGAAGTACATCTTTCTTGGAAAACAATTCAAAATTAGCTGGGTATATTTTATATTTTTCCAGTTTTTCATGCATTGAGTATTACAATTTCAGGGTACAGACTGAATAAAAAGTAGTCTAGTGGTCTGATCACATGTGAAAGAATGTTTCATCTAAAACTGGAAAAAAAAAAAAAAAGAGGGGAAGACAAACTAAATAAATTGATTTCTTTGAAAAAAAAAAAGTCCCTAATCCTGGAAAAAATCAGTGAAATTATTTGATGAAATTATTTCTCAGAAGTGTGACTCAAACCAGTATTGAATGAGTGTCTTTCAGAATCACAACTTGTATTTTCACATTTATCCAAAGTTAATGTTACAAACTTTCCAATTCCATCATTATGCTGAGCTCTCTATAATAATGATGTGGTTTAGTCTGTGACACATGATGGTCTTTGTAAGTTGCTTGCTGTTTAGGTTTTTTTCCTTTGATTAATTTTAGTAACTATTTTTATAAGTGCTATGAATTAGTAGGTACCACAATCCCAGAAGTCAGAGGTTTCTGATTTTTACCCTATTTCTGTCACTGACTTGTTTTGTGACTGAAATCCTCAGTGTTTCAATGCTTTCTATTTCACTCCTCTAAAATAGGACTGAATTATTTTAAATCTAGAGTGATGAAATAATGAATGCTTACACAGAGATTTGAGAATATAAAGTGCTCTATAAATACCAAGCATTATTATTGCCAGTCTATAATGGAAGAATGCAGTCCTGGAAGGAAACCAACAATGAATTCAAAGCTGAGGGATTAAAACTAATGATTTCAGTGAAAAGAGGAAATTTAGCCTGAGACGTGTGTGTTGTATAAACACATTTTCACAGACCTCAGACCAATTTAAAATGTTTCCATGTCACACAAATGCCAACAAAAGTATAACTATTTTATGCTTTAAAAATAAGCAACAAAAAGACCTCAAAGCATTTGCAGGTCACAAGTACACTATAATACTAATGTAGTTCCTGGGAGATGATGTGGGGTTCTAAACAAAGCTTCTATTTCATTGTACTGGGTGGAAAAAATTCAGAACATAAACCTCTAGCTCTAAGGAAAGGAAGGAGGTGATGTTTGTATTTGGATGTCTAGTTAGAGCTTTGCACAAGACGCTTAAGGAATTACCAAGACAGGGCTTGCTGCGCTGTAAAGTCCCAGTTAACATTGCCTGGTATAGCTACACTTACAGGTGCATGCACAATGGAATAACAGCTCCCTCCCCACCATCTTCTGTGTCACAGGTACAGGATATGTGTATCCTGTTACAGTATGGTAATCCATACTTGACCTGCAGTATCAGTGATGTTTAACAACACTGTGATCATGGATGAACATTCAGGAGATCAAAATCTGATTTGCTGTCTGACTTTAAGCATATCTTTCTCTTTTTCTGTGTCTTTTTCTTCATTGGTTCCTTATTCTGCAGTAAGTAATGTTATTATTTTATGTACTTGTGCTTTTCCATAGAGAAGGTCCTCATTTCAATCTACTGTGACCTCTGTAACGGTTGTATGGCCAGAAAAAATGTTATTTTGTTCCAATTATATTTTATTATTATATCTTTACTTTTTGAGGTTGACTTGAGACACAGAAAAAGAGCTTAAGAGCTTAAATCCAGTAGGGTTGCTGATATTTAAGCAACAAAATCTACAGCTGTGATCCCTTTCTCCACTCATCAGTCATTGAAGTCAGGAAGCATAAACTCCTGCAGAACTATCTGAAAGCCTTATAAACCTGTAATTCTGTTACTGTAGATGTCCAAAACTGATCTAGCCTGAGCAGCTCTGAAGAGGGAGCCCTGTATTATTATTTTCAGGACATAGTGTTTGGGGAAGAGGTTGCTTCCATTGTTATTAGAATCTTGTGCAAATTAAGTTTTTCTAATGATGCCTGTAATTTTGAATTCCCTTCTAGAATGCTCAGTAAAAAAATAGGCAGGAGTCTTGGACTTACAGCAGTGCAGTGAGCAAATGAAATATCCTGACTCTAGGAGCAGGCAGTGTGTTGGGTGTGGGATTTCTGGGGCAGCAGGAGGCTGGCTTTTTTTGGAACCAGGGAGTAGGAAAATATGTGAGTATAGGCATGCAGTAGCGCTCCTCTTAGCTCTTTGCCACACACATTAATACATTTAATTTTATTTAGCTGTGGGAAGAAAATCCATCTCTAGTGTGTCAGAGGTTGTAATCTGGTGAATTAATCTCAGCTCTGGAAAAACTGTAGATGTTCTAGGTAGGAAAGAGAGGAAAGCTTGGGAGTGAGTTGTGGAGTACCTTAGCTGGAAGTTTGAAAGTGGGCGAATGACTCATACTGACTGGCATCCTGTGAGTAGCACTCATGGTAGGAGGATTTAGTGGATTAATATATCTGCACCCTTTCTTCACTTGCTCATCACTTACTCAGATGTTCTTTGGGGAGTGGATACGTGAACATGAGTTTTCTATAGACTTAACATCTTTCAGGATAGATATGAACCCAGTCCCTCACTTCCTGGGCTGAGAGGGAAAGCCTTTTCATATGCAAGAACTATTGTAGGAATCTACTGCTACTGAGAAAGATTAGGATTTACATCTCAGAGTCCTTAAAACCTTCTAGAGAAGCAGGATTTCACACACATTTGAGTATTTCCTGCTGGTTAACCTGGGATTGTTTCCATGATGTCCTCATTTGACTGGATTTTATCATGATGTACCTGTACACAGCCTAAGTGAATAACAAGATCTTAAGATTCCACTTCTGACATCCAGAACATGAGCACATTGAGGCAGGGTCTTGACAGTTCAGGGGCTGAATGTGCATCTCCCAAATCCTCTTTGTCTACACAGCAGACATCTTCCCTCTCACAGACACTTTTGCAGTATAAACACTAATAACATGAGAGAAAATAGATTTTTTAACAACATGTTATGTGTTACTAATCCACATTATAAGCAATGTAGATAAAGGTCTTATTTGAAAAAACAACGCATGCTTTTTAAGCTTACAGAATACTGTTATACTACAGAAAGCAAAAATAGTAATCTAAATGAGAACTGGTTGGAAATTCCCAGCAAGCACTGAAATGTTTTCACTTCATATTGAATATCTGTCTTCTGAAACAAAGGCTTTAACCATGACTTTCCATAATTCCCGGTACTGTAATCAGTAGGATATATAGGCAATTTTGCATCCTTCTTTTCTTACTCTCTTGGGACCAATTAATTAATATTTATACGAAACAGAACAACTCTAGCAGAGGGGATTGAAAAAACTCTTTCATAATAACAAATGTTTTTGAAGGTAATGTATTCAACTTGTTTGTGTGGAAACAAAGATCAAATCCTTGTTCAACACCAAGCATAAAAGAGCTAGACTTTGCACTAATCTAAGTGGTGTAATCACTATTAGCAATTCTGCAGCATAGGTCTCTTAGTTAAGACTTTTTTTTTCCATGAAACCCAGGCTGTAATTAATGGTACAGTAAATCCATATTTTAACTTTCCTAGTGCCAGATTGAGGCGAACCTGCATAAAGTGTCATCTGACCTCCTATAGCCATTGCAAAATCAGCATAAAATCCCTTGATTCTGGCTGATTTAAAAGCAATGCAGTTGTCTGCCTACACATCTCCAGACACATCACATTTTTTCAGGTAAGTGATGCAGCAAAACACAGATCCATTATTTAGTGATAAGTGATATACAAGCTATCATGAAATTTTGAAATCTCAGAAGTGCCTATGGGATGGTAAAAGGACTAGCCATCCATCCTCAAAATGTACTGAAATGTTGAGACTCTCAAGAAAACAGAAGATTGCCCTTACATTGCTGGTTATCCTTAAGGTATCGGCAGGATAACTGATAATTCATATTGTACTCTTCCAAAAATATAGTCCTTTCTATCCCCTGTGCTAAAGCACTAATGGTATAGGATTCTTTTTAACAGAGATTGGTTTAAAATTGGTTTGTTACTTACATTGTACCATCAGTGTTAGTGAGCATGTTGCCATGAATAATGTCTTTTTCTGAAGGTTGCCTCAAGGTTCCACATTCATCTTATTCTAACCAGCTTTGTCGAGTGCTGGACACAAAATGAAACACCTATTCTTGAAAATATTATCTCATGTACTCTTTGCAAAGATAACTTGGGCATCGTCAATGGACATCTAATGGACAGCAGAGGTGTTATTACATCACTATGGTAAGGGGTGCCTTTGAATGTATAACCAAAAAAAAGAGAAAATTTAAGGAAATCTATAATGCTTGGAAGTCATTTATTTAATCTCTCACCTTCCAAAATGTATCTTAAATATCCTTAAATATATTTTAAAAATCACAAAACACAGAAATTTTTGCTGCTACAGATTCAAACATGTCAAAATCCAGTACACCAATTTATCCATTAGGCGAAATTAAGTTTTTAGTTAATGAGGGGCATTTTCAAATCTCATCCTGAATTGTCACCTTTGTCAGATCTGTAGAGTCCACAAGGAAAAGCTCCAAATTGAAGAAGGACCTTTTTACACAATCCCAATCTGTGCTTCTTCCAGGAAATGAGAAGATTTAAAAGAAATGTTGAATCAAGCTCAGAGTCATGATAAGGAAAGAAAAAATGGCTAAAGATCAAAAAGAATGAAATATGTTCCTTATTAAGAAACAGAAAGACTAGCTATTGCTGCTATCGAAACTACTGTTCCTGACAGCAGCAGCTACAGTACCACCTAAAGAAATGGAATTGCTCTTTTTGTGCAGCTAAATAATTTGAAAGAAGGAAAATGAGTACCTCCACTAATCTTCTACCTCAGAAATACTTCCAAAATGTTATATATGATGCCAGTAATCTCCTCAACCAGCAGGAATTCAAAGGCTGAATATCTGTAACCTTTACCTTTGAATCTTTTAATTATGCTTTTACCTCCAGGTATTTATCAGATCTACACATTCCCTGATACAGATTAACACTCCTGGAGGTTTGCAGGGCCACTTTGAGAAAAGTACATTTTGTGACTGTTAGAGAGGTCTATCTGTCTTGGTTTATCTCACAAGCCTATCCCAGAGCAAGTGTTCTTGCTGGCTTCGTAATTCTAACAATAAGCAAAGAGGCACCTCTGAGCTTCAGTGAGAATGAATCATATTGTGCCTTCTCTATAAAAAGCCCCAAAACTTTGCAACACTAAAGAAATGTTGAGGCCAGGAAGTTGCTGACACTTCTCTGAAACATGTTGAGTATCATGCTTTGCATCAGACCAAGGATTGTTTCCAGACTCTCCTCCTGATGGAATAGTAAAAAAATATATTTGAGACCAGATGCAACACGTTCTAGCTCAGAATGTGTAACTTTCTGTGTGCAAGGAATCTTGACATAGACTACAGAGTGTAGAGGATTAATGGCATATAATTTACTGTGTGTAACTCTCCAACTCTAATCCTTCATTCATGACAGCACAGCTCACAAGAGCAGCCCTTCTTTTGTTTCCTAACACTCCCTGGTGGCTCTCCACAGCCATGCGTGTGAAGTGGAAAGCAGTGCTTTTCTGCTTTTCTGTTATTCTCTCTCCCTCCTCTCCTCTCAGAATCGGAATGGTACTCCTGATTGCATCTTTGTTCTGCCTGAAACTGCCCAATCACTGGCAATGCTCATCTGTGCTCCACTCATCTTTCTGTCCCTGCTCACATATTTCTTCCATCTGTGAATGTATAAATGTGGGAGGGTGTTCCCTTGCTCCACCCATCCCTGTTGTCCTACACCTATGATCCTCCAGGTCCTCCTCTATCTATGTAGTGACAGAAGGGAGGAAATAGAGGAGGTCATTGAGGAACAGCTGCTTTCCCCCTCCTAATGTCAATACCTCAGGGAAAGAGGTATTCACATTAACTCTGCAGATGATTTTTCTTCCAAATTTCTGGTCTCCAATTTTTCCATCTTCCATGGTGCTGCATGGATTATCACCATGATTAAGGCCTCTGTGCAGTTCTCTTGCCCCCATTCTGCATCCAAATGCATCCTGGGGTTTGGATAATCTCTGCCCTATTTTCATTTCCATCATTGGTTCCTACTGATTGGAAGCTCACTTCAGCTACCTGGAACATGGTATGACTGAGCTGGATATGAAATAAGAATGGAAGTGAGTAGCAGGAGATAAAGGTCCGGAGTACATCCTCGTACCTCCCTCTGCCAGTGACTTATGTGCTCCTGACCTGCTCAAATTGTCCCACCTGAACTCCTGGTCTGCTTCCCAGCTCCTTGCTCATGGGCTGTGCTCAGCAGGGCCACAGAGAAGCGTAAGGGAAGTTGGAGCTTGGCAGACCCTATATGTGGTAATGCCATGAAGCTGAAAATTCCACAAGCTAAGTCTGACAGAGACCAGTTTTTTACTAAATTCCGTGGAGAATGCACATGCAGCTAAAAAAACTACTGTGTGGGTGCAAAGCCTGAGATGCCTCACAGGAAGGTTTGCTGCAGAGGGTAGGATGTGGTGGGATGATGCCTGGCAGGTGCAGACAGCCAGTGTGTGGCAGGCTGAACACGATGCTGGAAAGCAGGCCTGTGCTCAAGAGTGGTGGCCTGAACCTTCAGAGCTCCTGGTGGCAGGCAGAGCCACATGGGCTTACCTTCTCTGTGCAGGGCTGCACAGGGCCACCCAGAGATGGTTTCCACAACCACAGGGCACCAACTGGTTCTGAGGATGGAGGAGGGATGCTAGAGGCCCTGGTCACACAGGCAGTGTAGGGTAGCTGCTGCAATGGGGGAGGCTGGAAGCTGGTGACTCCTGAGGAGGCTGGTTATACTGGAACAAAAATTACCCAGAAATGCTGTAGATTGCCTGACCTTGGAGATGTTCAAGATTTGACTGGACAAGGCCTTGATTTATTAGATGTTTTGAGCAGGGAGTTGGACTAAGCGACCTCCAGAGGCCCCTTCCAACCTAAATTATTCTATGTTTCTGTGCAGAAAGTTATATTAATTTTCTAAACCATTCCACACTGGTGGTGAAAGGTATCTTGGGAACTTTCTGTATGAAAGAGGTAATATAAATTGAATGGATTATTATTATTGTTATTACTATTATTATTACCAGTATTAATCTTGTATGAGAGTAAACCTCTGGTAAATACATACATAGAAGAACAGGGAGTCCATTTGCCACACAGAAACCTCATGCAAATGCAAACCTGTGTGCAGAAGCACAAAGGAAAAAGTATTATTGCAAAAATAACATTCTGACAGTAACATGCTGCTGCCAAACTGCCATCTCTCCCCATGAATTAATCTTTCATTTCATCTCTGGATTTACCATAGCTGTTGTGTTGGGAATACACTTACGATTGAATTGAGATCCTTTTTGCTCTCATTCTTCATACTACAACATAATAAACATTTTTATTGCCTAAGTTTCCTCAGTGTGTATATTACTAGGAATCACAGAATTTGTCTTATAGCTTACTGCAGGAAATCAATAAGAAGAAACATCTTTTAAAAGTAGAGGGACCTGGAGGATTTTCACACAACCAACCAATGAATATATTAAGTGCTGTTACAATAAATAAATAAATAAATAAAATTCATGAATATCTGCCAGTCTCTGGTGCCTTATAAATGAAAATTACTGCATTTTCACTTTTATGTTCTCTCCAAATATTGTCCTAGAATAACTCGAGTCTTACTGCATTAGAAAAGCTTTGATTAATGACTGATACCAACTGATAGGAAGAACTGTTTGAATCAAACAGAAATAGGAGCTTGAAAATACTCTGGAAAACAGCATGGTTTTAATGTCAAGAAAAACTTCCTCTAGTCCAGCTTTTGAAAGAATCTAAAGCATTGTCCTAGGATTTTACCCATTAAAAATGAGGTAGTTTGAAAAGCAGAGTCAGATCTTTGTACTCTTCAAGTTCCTCTAGAAGGTGTTAAAAATTTTACCCCACAAGTGGGACACTGTGGCATGTGGAGTTCTTGATTTGCTTCAACACTAAGTTTATTAGTATCTTCATTTTTCCCAAAATTTTATTAGACTGTCAAGAAATTGCGGTATCCTCCCTTACCCTACTAATCATGCTTATTCAATGTATAATGATTTTTTCAATTTACTAGTCAAAATGACTACTCCTTTTCTCCTTTCCCCTCCCCTGTGCTCCTCAGAATAGTTTTTGGCATGTTTGCACAGTTTGGAAATTAAATTCTGGTTTTTGTTTTTCTTTTGTGTTATGCATTTAGTACTCTGAATGAAATAATCATTTTAAAGAATCATGAAAATCAAAATGCTTTCTTTATAAAATGTCAGAATAAGTAATGCCTGGAAGACAGGTGCTTAGAAATTATGAGAAAGAAGTACTTGTACATTTCCTAAAAAATTGTCTGTTTGTGTCTTTGAAAATAAGTAAGAGAGAGAAGAGAGACACTACTTGATTTGATCTCTGTGGCTTGTGATTTAAATCTGACTGGCTGAGATTTCCAGTAAAATTTAATCATGGAAGGGAGCTGTGATGTAGATTCAGTAGTTGAAATTATGTCTAGGATGAAATTAAGCCTAGAGCTGGCATTATTCTTTTATAAACCTGTAAAAAGTTACTGTCCCTGGACCATATTTGCTGTCCCTGCACTGCTTCCTTGACAGATCTGTATGCTTCTGCAGAAGCATGGTGCTGCAGTGCCAGAGATGATCCTGTGAACGAACCTTAATCAGCTACAATATTGTTTAGCTTTAATGATAATAGGTGTGTGCTAATCCAGCACACTGGGACTGAAGGCAGGGTAAGGAGTGCTTTTACCAGCCGCTCATTTGAAATACCTTGAGAGAGACAGGGTTAGACTGGCATAGGGAAAACAAGTGTTGGGCAGCTTTCTCCTCCATTGGCTGTAGATTGGAAGTCTGTTTACACCCAAACCACTGCTATTATGTTTGCAGCTTTTTGTTTGTTCATTTGTTTTTGTGAGTTTATCACAGTTTTTGTTTATTTGTAATCAAGCAATGTTCCTCAATGAGTGATTTATGTCAACAACATGCCAATAAGTTGCTTAGAAAAGGCAGGACCTCTGTTTTTCTATATTTGCTGCTCTAGCCAGGTATCTGTTCAGTTCTGTCACAAAGTTTATTTCTGTTTCCTTTTTTAAAATCTGAGTTTTCTGAGAAATCTTTCTGTTGCTGTTCAAAGTGAATTTCTCATTATCTTAGAATAAAATTATCCTATTAAATGAATTCCTCCTTGTGTGTGGACCCCAAGATTAAGCATTCTGCTTATTCAGCTTCAAAGATCTCCCTCTAGCCCTTAAATGTGGATTGTTTTACCATGAACATACTTAGTTATCATGATATTCTCATTTGTCTGTTTGACTGGAGGAACTCAATGGCAAATCCTAACACATGGATACCCACAGCATAGATAATAACATCGTAAACAGCTCAAAAGTCTATTAATTTCACACACATATTGCCTCTTTTACCAAATTTGTCCTTGAGAAAAAAAAAAAATACATGGCAGTTCCCCACATTAAAATAAAACTTTTCCTAACTGAAACTGTTTGCAAAGAAAGACTAAAGGCAACATCTGTGAAGGCTTTGATGTAAAATAAATATTGGTCTGAAATATATCTTATTTAGATAGGTTGGAAGCTGGGGATAGAAAAACTAAAAGAAAGAATTAGAGCATAATTGAACAGCAAGCAGTAACAGAAAGGCCATTTAAATATACTTAAAATGTTTAGAGAGGAGGATGGAGAAACTGCTTGAAATTATTTCCAAACAGGTCTTTCAATTCAGATGATCTGTCCCCTTCCTAAGCTCCACCTCTACTCTTCACTTTCTTACTCTCCTCAATGTGTGTCTTTGCTGAGCACACAGAAGGAAGAGAAGCTGTGGATTTATAGCACGCTTAATTCTCAAGCAAGTGGGGATCGATATTCAGGACACAAGCCCTGCCCTACCCTGATAACTGTAGACCTCCCATCTATCACTGGATGCTTCAGGGAAACTTACAAACCACAAATCACTTGGCTATCCCCTCCTGGATTCTTCCCCATTCCTTGTTTAAGCTTAGCTGAGTGCACTATGTGCCTCTTCCTTTGCTGTTCTACTTCTTAGGTCTTAATCAGAAATGAGGAGAAACAAAGGACAAAGGAGATTGTTTTTCCTTCAACGAGTCTGGTAACACTTCAGTATGCTTTGAGAAGTCTCAGTGGTTGGTTTGTTACTTGTCTGTACATCTTTGCAGAAGGCCAATATTTTCAGCCATGCTTAGGGTAGAACTGGTTAGTATGACCTAATGATCCAGGAAGCGAATTAATCTGTCCATATTGTCTTTTGGTCTTAATGGCAAATTCCCAGTGTGGTCCAACAGCCATTACTGGAATTCAAGGCTGTAGCCGCACACCTGAGGGCCATACTGGGAGACAGAAACAAAACCTTCTGCTCCAAGAGGAGTGGGTATATAAAAGAACTTCCAAAGGAGGGAATGGGCTCCACAAGTAATGTTAAAAAAAAGTGTTTGGAAAGAACTTGTTCATCAAGTCCCTGGTTTTGACCTTGGGCTAAACCTGGAAACACTCATTGAGCTGCACTAAGCAGCAGCTAATTAAGTTAAAGGGTGCCAGAAACCAAGTGTGATAACAAGGCAGGCAGAGGCAGTAGCATTGCTAGCCAGGGCCCAGACTCACAATACACCAGCAGACAAGGTGGGAACACCTACCTGGTGATGGAAGCCATTGTTACAAACAGTACAGTGAAGCTCCAGCAAGTCCATAGTGAAGAGATAGGTTGGAAGTCAAGCCAGGTTAGAGTTTCTGCCAGCACCTTTCCAGCTCCACTTCATCTGAAGCTCTAGATTTGTCTTGCTCCTAGCTCTAACCCTAAATCAAAACCTAACCAGAGTGATTTCCTAGAGAAGCAAGTTGTCACTGGAAAATTATATGTTACCTACCCAGCATTGTTCTTCCAGGAACATTAGTCCAGATTGGGTAAGATCTGAAATATGGTACGTAGTGACTGTGAATATAAAGAGAAAGGAAGACTTAAGTCAGAAATATCAGCATCCCTGGCTGTATTTTATTCATGTAAAGTCAATCAGATTGCTACCACTCCATTTCTAACAAAGAAAATGCCAGATTGCTGCAAGCATCTGAGGCACAGGCCTGGCACATGCAGTGTCTTACTGTGCTTGCCAATGGCATGACTCTCCAATGCAGCCCATTTTCTGCATCAACATTGTGGGCTAATTTTCTGAGTTGCTTGTGATTATTTTAAAGCAGTAATTCCATATTGAATACATTCAATTTGCACCAGTTTTAAAAGCTCAAAAGACAATATTGTCAGCAGATTACTGTGAGTGTGGGTGGAAATGGGGAAACATGTTACTAAAACACTGAATGTCACTTGCAGTGTCAATGGACTTAATATATATGCATGAGTATTTGCACATCTTGATTCAGGTTTTGGCTGGGGTAGAGTTAATTTTCTTCACAGTAGCTAGTATGGGCCTATGTTTTGGATTTGTGCTGAAAACAGTGTTGATGACACAGGGATATTTTTGTTATTCCTGAGCAGTGCTTACACAGAGTCAAGGCCTTTTCTACTTCTTTCACCACCCCACCAGAGAGTAGGCTGGGTGTGTACAAGAAATTGGGAGGGGACACAGCTGGGACAGCCGACCCAAACTGACCAAAGGGATATTCTATACCATATGACATAATGCTCAGCATATAAAGCTGGTGGGAGAAAAAAGAAGGGGAGGATGTTTGGAGGGATGGTGTTGTCTTCCCAAATAATAATTATGCATAATAAAGCCTTGCTTTCCTGGAGATGGCTGAACACCTACCTGCCAATGGAAAGTAGTGCATTAATTTCTTGTTTTGTTTTGCTTGTGTCTGCGGTTTTTGTTTTACCTATTAACCTGTATTTATCTCAACCCGCAAGTTTTCTTGTTTAAGGGTAAAACCTTCCAATTCTATCCCCCATTCAAGCAGGATGTGAGTGAGCAACTGTGTGGTTTAGTTGCTAGCTGGGATTAAACCATGACACAGAGATCAGTATTTGATCCAAGGCAAGTTAAGACCTGGATCTGAACCAAGGGGTTGCTTGTGCAGATATGATGTTGCAATCTAGATTCTTAAAGTCTTTTTGCTTAGATTCAGGTGCTTATGTGAGTAACTGACCTTCAATTTTACTGCAGAAGTTCCTTTCTTTAATTTCTATGATTGAAAGCTTGAATCCTTGAACTTTAAAGGTCATGATAACAGGAGATATGTTAAATAGATCTTCTTCTATTATTTTATTTCATTCTGTAGAAGCTAATAATTAGTAAATTATTCTGGTAGCCGCCTTCTGATTTACAAATTCAGAGGTAGCAATATTTCAAGAATCCATCAGCATAAAAGGCTTTTCTCAAACATGTTCTTTTACTTCTTTGGGCTAAAGGCCTCTTAATAAAGTCCTTATATATTTTTACCATAATTACTGAAGTTCAGAGACAGTTCTCATTTAGTCCTCTGGCCTCAGGATTTGTCTTGGTAGTAAGGGTTTCTTTATTACTTGCAGGTGCCATTAAAGGGTGAATTCAGTGGCCTTCTAATTCTGGCTTTGGTCCTGAGACACTAAATGATGAAGCTTTTATCCCTCTGAAAATCAAAACTATTATACTTAATTTTGGTAGTTTCCGTAACTATCTCCTGGGAACCCTCTTTATAGTCTATGCCCTGTCTATTTAAGGAAAATGAACTATTATTGGCCTAGATTACTTTTTTAAATCCTCACAGAGCATGCCCTCTGTTCATGTTTTGAGGTCTCCCTTATACAACTACTCAAGAAACAAAATGAGCTTTTAAAAAACATTTGTTACCATTTTTCTCGTAAGCCACATGACTCATAGTTACATGATCAGAAAGATCACTAGTTACAGTTAGAATCAGTGAGTCTGGAGGTTCTTCATGCATCAAAAAGTTTCTTTGACAAATCAGGTTGAATTGATGCAGCTCAGTTTATTAGATTTCTGGAAATTATAACATTTAGCATTTTATTTCTTCAATACATTTAGTCAGCTCTAAGAAAGTTCAGAAGTTCTAAAACTTTTGTATTTGGTGCCTGTCTTAGCGAGTCAAAACATGTGCTGGTTATGAAAGATGCAAGGTCCTGTTGTCGTGGATTTTCTACATAATTTCTACTTAGTATCCTTAAAAAGTGAAAACCAAATGAAATTTCTTAAGAGGAGTATTACTTGCTTACGTTCATACCCATAACTATAAAAATAGAAACATTTATTCAGAAAGAAGAAGAGAATCCTCTGAGAAATTTGGATATTAATCTTTCTGCCAGAAATCTAGATTATATCCACCAGCTTTAAACAGGAAGAAGAACAGAAAGAAGATATTTGGTGAGTTTGCCAAGACATGTAATAACCATGCAGACAATAGTAAACAGCAGAAAATGCCCCACAGTTAAAAGTGCACTCCATGTCCAGTTGATGATTGATAATGAATGGGACAAGCCAGGGGGTACTGGTGGATGAAAAGCTGGACATGAGCTGACAATATGTATGCCCATGCAAAGCCCAAAAAGCCAACCACCATATCCTGGACTGCATCAAAAGAAAAGTGGCCAGCAGGATGAGGGAGGTGATTCTGTCCCTCTACTCCACTCTAGTGAGATGCCACCTGGAGTACTGCATCCGGTTCTGGAGTCCTCAGTACAAGAAGGGCATGGACCTGTTTCTTGGACTGGGTCCAGAAGAAACATATTCAAGAGTCATCCTTAGACTTTTGGTATCTGTTTCGTGGAATGCAGCCCTCATATTCTTTGATGGAGTAACTTTACTAGTAAAAAAAAGAAAACCTTATTCCTTATGTTTTTTGCAGAGACTGAGTTTGTGTGAACATGAAAGATGAAGAGAGAGGGGTTATGTAAATAATTAACCTTTGAAAATAACTCTTGCTCTTGGAGTGTGCATATCAATATGATATAATTTCCAGATTTTATTCACTGTTGGCTGAAGATCGACATAGGTAATTTAAACAGTGAGCTCATATTTGCATAATGTACAGGCAGCAGGTTCTTTCAAATCCTGCCTGAGAGGAGGCCAACATGTCTGTGTATCTACTTGAGATGAACCAGTAGTGTTTAATTTTCCTGCTTTTAGGTTTCACTTCATCTTTAATAATTTCTGACAGTCTTTTACAAGGTATTACCAATACTTTGATCTGAATCTAATTACTTGACCTGTGATCAGGTCACATCGGAACTGGAAGAAAATATTAGCTGTATTCTGGCAGAATCTTAGTGGAGTTCTCCAAAACCTTAGTTTGGATTTTTGATCAGCCTGGAGCTGATTTTCTGGTCAGCTATCCAGGCTGTTTTTTGAAGTAAATGTATTTTAAATGAGTCCAGATCAAATCTGACTGTGTATAGGGTACAGTTTAGCAGATCAAGTGAGGAAGTTTGAAGACAATCAGAAGACAGTTTCAGACACAAATAGTTAGAAGTTTTCTGAAAATATTTTATTTTCCCTTCCAGTTATATGTAAAGACAAGAGACTAAGAAACATTTTTGATCATTAAAAAGCCAATGTCTGAGCAATCTGAGCTCTTCTGTAGTATGCTATAGACTGTCTGAGTTGTAACTGGAACAGGAATTTTGTCTGCTTTTTCACAAGATGAATTGACCCACTTCAGGTTAATTTTGATGAAGAATGGGAAAATAATTTTCAGGGTATAGAAATCCATTTCTATGTGAGTTTGTAAGTCAATGCTCTAAATTTTATTCAGATGTTAATTACAGACAAATTTCCTAAGAATCACACCCAACTGAATTAGAGTTAAAAAAATCCTCTTCATGTTGTGCCTTAATGAAAGAAACCGAGTTTATCTCACAGCCTTCCTCTGCATTGTCAGACCCCTGAGCCTAGGGGCCAGGGGGTAACAATATGTGAGAAATGACCCAACAGTAAAATACCTGGGGTTTTGTTGCCTGCCAGTGTGCATTGGTATAATTAATTTGACTGGCACATAGTAACATCCCTTTCTCCATAAAAGCTGAAGTTTTGCTTTATTTATTTAGGTTTCAAGCCAATTCTTCAGTTTCATAATATGTTAATGTTTACTTGTAAGCAGTAAAGTGAATACTTGTGCATTAACTCTGAGAAGGATGAAATTAAGTGACTGGAACTAAACCTTTATTATAGGCAGGACTCCTTTTATTTGTCCACCATCCTGAATATCATGTAAAACACAACATCCTGCTGCTTTTGGAAACATAAAATTAGTGTGGCGGTGAGAAGATTAAATATCACTTAAATATATGGTATCTGGTCTCCAGTGAAATCCTATTCGTCTGCCCTGTAAAGATTCTTTTTGGCAGCTGATGGTACTTGTAGCTGCCTTTTGTTTTTTATTGCCTGTGGATCTTCATTCTGCTGTCAAACATTAAAACATTCCTTTTTGTTCACTTTAATGGCTAGCAGGGGAGATTGAAGCTCTTTGTCATCTAAAAAGTAGCACAGTTTTCTATACATTATGCCCTGTGCCAAGTTGTCTTGCTTATTTTTATCACTTTGAGTCCTCTGGTGTCAAAAATCTTTACTGTCTTTAGAATATGGAATGCTTTTTTAGGCTATCCCACTTCTTTCTAACTTCTGAAACTAAGATGTCGTTCGAGAAGGCCATTGAGGGAAGAGGCAACACTATCTGTGTTGCAGCCCAGGAAGCAAATATGGAGATCAAGGGTTTTTTTCCTAATTAAAAGTAACTGAGGAGGTGGATTTTCATTCACATGAAAAAACATAGAATAACTGTTTGTAAGTCCATTTCAGAACCCTGGGTGTAAAATACTAAGATCTACATATTTTCAAATACTCTTTTTGAAAGATTCAAGTTGCTTATGAATTAGGTCCTTTTTTCCTAGGAATTTTTCCTGCAGAACTCAGAATAAACTTTCTCTCATGAGCCGAAAACATGCATTTGAAGAATATTTTACTTTATTGTCAGGTCAATTCCAAATTTTAAAAAAAAGTACTGCTTTGTACAATTAAATAGATTATTTTTGAAAAGTGATTTTACAAAGAACTGCATCTAGTTCTGAAGAAGCCACATGCCTACTGTCTTTCTATTGATTGTCACAAATGTTTTTCTCCTGTTGATTGTTTGCTTTCACACACTTGCCATACAGATTGCTTTCCTTCCCTTCCTCTCTCTCCAGTTTCTGATTCAAGCCCAAAATCTGTGACCTGTGCTAACTTACCCTTGTAGAAGACATCCAGTCTTCAAACAGATCTCAAATGATTTACTCTGCTGAGTATTGTCTGGGGTCAGGGTTCTGTGAAAATTATCTTATCTTATTTACCTTTATTATTGTTTCTGTATAAAAACAGACAGTATAATCTTCTAAAGGTAGGTAGTCTGGTGAGGCTTAACCCTCTCAGGGATGCAGTCAAGGTTTTTCTCACTGCTAATTGTCAATTCTGTTGTTTTGCCAACAGAATTGTTTGCATTTGTATTCAACTGACCACTGTCATAGAGAAAGGAATGATGCCTCAGTAAGTAGTTGAGGGCCAAAACTGTCTACTGTTTTCAGTTTATGACTGCCTTGTATAATGGAGAAGTGAGAGCTGTCTTTAGTAAATTCAATATATTTTTCTCAATTATAATAGCTATTTTGGAGACTACTGTTGTGTATGTATAGTTATTTTCCCAATATACTGTAGATTTATCAACTTCAAATTTCATTTGCCATTTTATTGAACTGTCCATTAGCATTAGGAGATCCTTCCCTGCTATTTGACAGCTGTAGTTTTTACTATTCTGAATAATTTTATATAATCTACAAATTATAACATTTTATTATCTAAGTGTTTTTCTCAATAATTTTGAAAATATTGAGTTGTGTAGCAGAAAGCCCATGTTATCTATCAGGCTGTGTGAAATTGTCTATTTAGTCTTATCATTGCCTTTTATTCAGTGTTGTACCTATCAGGAGACCTTCTCTCATGTCCCATGACCTACAAGTTCTTTAGGAGTGTTTGGTCATGGAAATTGTCAGAGCTTTTCGAAAACCCAGGCTATATCATCCTAAACTATATGCTTATGGACTCCTTTAAAATCCTGGTTCTAAATTCTTTTAAAAAGATTTTTATGTCATTAGGCTTCTTGGCAATATTTTTTGGCTTCTCTTAGGTACATAGAATTTGCTAGACCTTTTGCTTGCCTTACTGACTTCCTGGGTTAACCTTGGACTTTCCTTTCATCTTGTGTGTTGATTGCTGGACTTGGCTGAAACTGGTCTGGCTCTTGTCCCTTTGGTGGAGTGCTGTGGAGTCTGCCTTGCCTTGCTGTCACTCTCAGCCAATTTCTGCTTCTCCTAAACAACACCATTGTTTGCAAGCATTAATTTCAGATTTATCATATTTGTATGGAAGTATCTGTAGATTTAGGCTTGACCTAGTTGCCTCTGGGTAATTGGGGGTTTATTTGTTTAGACAGTTCTTTAACTGTGTCCTTAAATGAGTACATTCAATGAAACTCACAGCAGTTTGGCATGAAAAGCTGTAGATATGGAAGCATATTCATGAGATATTCAACTATCCTGCATTCTGAAATCTCATTTAGCAAGTCCAATTTACAATTTTGAGGTAGTAGAGAATTTTAAAATCTTTAATGAAATTTATTAATTTCTTATGTATATCCAGCATGGAATATACAGCACTATTGCTATAACTGTCAAGTTTAGACAAGTGTACTTGTTTATTTTTTCGCTTGACTTATACTCCCTAGAGTTCATCCTCCCTCTCCTTGCATTCATTTTTAATTTTATCTTCATTTTTTCACTACATGATTTTTCTTTCCTTTTCATTGTTTTTTGATGTCTTCACCCCAACATGTCTCTTCTGTGGAACATGAACTCAGCAAAATTCGAGCTTGGATAGTATTCTGGGTCTTAAAAGAGTGCCATTTGCTCTTGGGTGGCATTTTCTGATACTGCACAATTAATAAACCCATAAAGTAATTGTTGTCATTTAATCCCAGTCGGCAACTAA